>JBCEWC010004977.1:0-25972 GCA_038996855.1 Solanum aculeatissimum | reverse complement strand
TTAAAAAATAATTGTTGAAATGTCAACTAAAAATAGTTAATTAGTGAAAAATTAAAAAAAATTATGAATTCTAATTTTTCATGTTAAATTCAATTAAAAAATAAAAGGACTTAAAAATTCAAGCGGGATGAGTCTATACAGGGCGGGGTGAGGCGGATTGAAAATGAAAAAAGTCACCATGCAGGATGAGACGGGACGATTTAAAAAAATTACAGGTTAAACTAAACCCGCCCCGTACCCACCCCATTGCCATCCCTAATTATGAATCGTCTCTCTATGTGTATATATATACATACCACTTGAAATTATAATAATTAAAGTAAGGAGAAAAACACATATAAACTATATAATAAATAAGATTGTACGTGGGCAATAGTTGTATGAGATTCTTTGTGCTTCTGATGAGGGAGCATTTAATTTGATTCTGGTCATTATAAATCACATGTTAGATAGGTTGGACCATGGCGTGTAAGCTTACCTATCACAAAATCTTTTTGGATTTTAATGTTTCATTTTCCTTCAAAAAAATATATCTCTTTCTAGCTACTTTTTGTAAAGAAAATGATTAGTCAATTTCCAAGAATTTGTATATATACACTGGAATGAAATGAAGTTGAAAGTAGAACGCACCTGATCATCGATTAATTAAAGTTTATATAAAAATGATCGTATATTATATTTTAGTTAAATTTTATAGAAAATTATCTAACTTTGTATGAAGTTCAAAGTAGAACGCACGGATCATTTATTGAGATTAAAATGTAACTATGTTGATTTGATTGATTGATTGAATATTAGTAGATCAATAATTAATAATGTTTTGTATTTCCTTTTTAGTGTTGCAGGTGTGTGTTTAATTAGAAAAAAACAAAACTTGACAAAAATTTTGCATTTAATATTTCTGGGATCTTGCTGGAAAGCAAAAATATTCCCACCTCATTTGGAAATGGGAAGCCAAATGACTTAATTCTTATTATTAGAGATCAAGCACTTCTTATTATTTTGCAAGTGGATTCAATAAAATTGAAAATACACTCACTAAGGTCTTTAATTTTTCTTTTTAACACTTTCAATATAATTTACATTACATTTCTCAATCCTTCTACTAATTGAGTGAAATTCAAACATTAAGCTTTTTCAAATACCTCAATGTTGCCACTTGAGTTTGTGCCATCAGCTGTTAAATCACGTTGTGAGTTTATCTAAAGATTAACTGTGTGCGCACATAAAATTTTAGTATTTATGGTCACTGATCGAAGTCCACTGGATTTCTTTTGTATATGCATCTCAAAGCTACGGATAAAGATAGTAAATTGGCTTGTACTTAAATAAAGAACCCCATGTCATATTATTCTGCATTTTTATACTCGTCTTGAAATCATTAACTCTGATGATCGTTATTGAGTTAAAATAACCTAAACATTCTCTTAAGATAATGTAATATTGTTTAGTTTAGACTAAATTCGCACAATATTTCTCAAATTACTTTATAAATACCTCACACCATTAAATTAATTAATTAGCGCTAATTTGTATAAAGTACTCTTTTTTCTTTTAAATAAGTATTATCATAGTAAAACTTTGTTCGCACATCCCATGTCTTCTCGAAAGTACTTTTTTTCATTATTGGTACTTCCTCTGTTTATTTTTACTTGTCCCTTGTTGACCTACACAAAGATTAAGAAGTAGTAAGTGATGGTAGGGATAATTTTACCAAATCACCATTTGAATATAATAAATATAATGTCTTGAAAAATAAAATAGAGAAAAGGACTATAATTAATGATAAGGACAAATTAGGAACTAAATGTAAAATAATCTCTTGATTTCATAAAATGGACAAGTATCGTTGGACATTCCAAAATAATATAGGGGACAAGTAAAGATACACGAAGGAAGATAAACTCTTTTTATAAAAGCCATATTTTAGGAGAATTTCTCGAAGTTAGTAGCTCAGAATATTTTGGGATTTATAATCGAAGGTTGTCCAGTCCAGAAATTGAAATTTCCTTTTTTGAAAAATGTGTCTGCAAGTTTGCTCATGAAAGAGGGAACAATGAAATTGCTTTCGATTTAAGCATATCTTTAGCAGAAATTAACTATTATATGCTGTTACTAGCAGGGTATATCATTATATTATTAGATGAAAATCTTATATAAATTACTATCACTGGATACTTTTTCAAATCAGCCGTGTTTGCTACTTTTTCTGTTTTTAAATAAGTGATGATTTTAATTTGCACATAATTTTTAAGAAACTATGCATTTCTAGAAAACAAACAGTTTTTTTACTAAAAAGCTATACTTTACATTTTAGTAGTAGTTTTTTATTATGTAAAATTCTCTTTATTTTTTTTAAAAAAAGTTAAGATTGAGAGGACATCATTAATGTCTTTTTGATTATCTAAAAAGACACTTATTTAAGAATAAATAAAAAAATTAAAACACTGTTTATTTAAAAATGGGAGAGTATAATAGTGTATGTAGTCTCTAACCCTACTAAAAGAAGTCAAAAAGCGATTTAAAAATCCAACTTCTTTGAAAAAAAAGAAATTATTTTAGGATTTATTTTTTTTAAAAACTATCTTAGGAGGTCGGTTTTTTCTAGCCTCCATCGAGATCAGTTGTTTTAAAAATAATTTTTAATAGTACAAATAAATAATTTCAGAAAAGAGATCAAAATTTATTTGTGCGATTGATTGTAATCATCTTGTTCTTCCATAAATTCTGCATTTAGGCAGAGGATCGAGGTTTTGAAGCTCAAAAAAGTACTCTAAACTATAAAGAATTTATCTCAATTTTTTTCAAAAAAACCACAACAAAAAGTCTTTTTAGTAGTTCCACATTACATTTTTCTATCCTTGTAAGTCAAACTCAAACTTTAAGCTTTTCAAAAGCATCAATCTTGCCACTAAGTTGCGCCTGGAGTGAACATAATGTGATATTGTTTGTCTTAAATTAAATCTATATCCAATTAAAATAAAATTCTATTTATTTCACATCGCTTTCCTAATTAATATTTCATTGGATTATGTAAATTAATCTCCGATAACTTCATTTTTTTAAAATTTTAAGCAATAGAATTATTTTTCAGAAAAAAAAACAGTGCCAAATTTTTTATTGTAATCCGCGTGGCCCTGCTTGCAGCTTGCGCCACAAGTAACTGTACTCTGCTCAATTAATTCCAAATTCTGCACCGACAGGGGAAGGAAGGCACATAGAAAGTACCATCTATCCTTAGTTCCGCCACTGCCTAAAAAAATGTGAATTTTTGATCCATCGAAATGTCTTTTTTGAAGCTTTTAAATTTTGTGATATCTTTAAGTAATGCAACTTTCAATGATTAAGTTAAAATGGCTATATCATCTATAAACTATTTAGTTAAGTAATACTAGCAACTTGATTGATAAAAATTTAGATAAGTCTGATATGTTGGTAATATATATTGGATAATTATAGATCTGAATCATTCCGCCATCTAGTTTATATGCATTTGCCTTAACCATTGGGTCATCAATGTATATATTGTATATTCTTCATTCATGTTTGTATATTTGCATTATATATAATGTTTGGTATTTTCATTTTTCAATTCGTAGCTCTTGCCTCTTTGTATACTTTTGCCTTCAAGAACTACTTGTTGGACCCTCAAAGTACCAAAATTAGCCAGCCCAACTTTGCATTTTGAGGACCTAATTACGCCACAAATATAGCGCATCTTTAAGTTTTAGCCACCCAATTTTATTTTATTTTTACATAAGTAGCCTGTTTCTGTACATTTGGAGTTCTGGAATATTCTGAGATAGGGAATTCACTTTGTATCACATTTCTTCTTAATTGCAGTGTCAACTGTCAAGTACCAAAATTATTAATTAAGAATATTGATTTTGAAAAAATATCACATGCACATGATGGAAAAATCTTTTTTCAAGAAAATAATATCAAGTCATTAATAAATCTCTTCTTTTTTTTCCTTTTCAGAATTGATTGGAAATTAAATAATATATGCTATGTAATTTTTAATTATGCATCTCTTTGGTTATGATATGGATCATATGAAATTAAAGAATTGCTTGTCCACATCCAAATTAAGCATTTTTATAATTACTAGCCACTATTAGGGAAGAAAACTTTGCAAGATTTCGTATTAATTAATTACTATAATAAGAGTACATGAATAATTGAATTACAATGTATTTAATGTGTTGGTTCAAGTTTCATTAAATTACTTAAATAGTTGTTAGGTGATGTCAATGAAAGAAGTTGTCTCCTACCAATATTACCAATAGCCAATATTCAAATAAGTGTTGAAAACGATTTTGATTTTTTTTTATGACAAGGAAATTTGTACCTGCTATCATTTGTGTGCGCATAATTTGTGTGGCACAAGGTAAATCATCGTTTCTATGCAGTAGCTCACAAATCGCAAACCACATAGGAGAGGTAATCCGCACTAGACAAGTCCGGTGAGACGAGCTCGATCCAGAAGGCAAATCCTTTGGTTCGAAAATAGTTTTAATGGATGTGATAATAAGTGAGGATTCATATAATCAACTTCAATTTATATGTAGAGATAGGATGGGTATACAAATATTTTTTAAAATAAAGAAAGGAGTAAATGTCGTCACATTATGTTGATTTTTTATTATATTTACACACTATCATGTGTTTTTCGTTATTAGTTATCCTTTTTGTTTCCTTTTCTTTTCATTTTCCTTTTTTTCATATCTAGTTTATTCTACTTATGAGTTTTTGAGACGAGGGTTCCTAGAAAACAGTCGCTTTACCTTTGAGATAGTGGTAAGGTCTGCGTACATTCTATCCTCTCCAAACCCCACTTGTGAAATTCTACTAGGTATATTGTTGCTCTGGTCGTAACGAAAGGAGTAAATGTCTTTTTAGTTACAAGAAATGTAAGTACATATTTATGAACTTTATCCTACCTTATATTCAGATGGCCTAATAAAGGACTAGAGCCATGTTTGGCATTGGCTCAATAATATGAAGGCAAATTTCAATTTTTTTTAAAAAAAATTATAAGAAAAGTAGTTTCTTGTTTGTTTTTTTTTACAAAAAAAAATAGACCAATTCAGCTTAATTACTGAGCTCAAAATCAGTCCAAGGCATTAGGCCTTTTTTGCTTCCTTTCCTTTTCTCTTTCTTTGCCGCGTTGATTTTTTTAAAAAAATAAACTTATTTTTTTGTTGTTTTTTATTGTATTTTTTAAATAAAAAACATCCATTTAAAAAAAAATTTATTCAATAATTTTTATTGCGTATATATAATATATTGATATTGTATAAATACTTATGTGATGTATATGTAATATATTGATATTGTATAAATGTGTATAAACTTGTATCAATATTGTATAAATTGTGTATTAGCAAGTATTAATATTATATAAGTAGTATGTAAATGTGTATCAATATTGTATAAATTATATATAAATGTGTATCGATATTATATAAATAGGTATGTAATGTATCAATATTATATAAATGGTGTATAATCATGTATCGATATCGTATAAATAATTATGTGATGTATTGATATCAATATATATTTAACTATCATGCATTCCCACCTTAATGAATAAAATAATAAACAAGAAGTAATAAAATGACATAAATATTTTTTTCAAAAAAAGTGAAACAATTAAACAGGAGAAAAAACTTTTAAAAGAAAGAGCAACAAAAAAATTTAAACATTGAATTTTTTTAAACAAATTTACTTTAACATAGCATAACAAAAAATAAAATATAATTTCAATTTCTTTTTTTAAAAAAGGGAAAGAAAAAGGCTAAATGGTTAAATCCACTATCAGTGAACCAAAATAGCCGAATGACTATATTTGGTGTACATATATCGGTTGAATGACTATTTTAAATTTTTTTAAAAAGTGTACCAATTTATTTAGAAATAAAAATTGTGAATGACCACCTCTTAATTGGTATTCTTCCTCTTCAAGTATCTTCGATTTATTTATTTTTTGTTCAAATTGTTGATAGTCATATTTGTAAAAGAGTATCTATTTTTATTAATTTTATAGGTTTTTTATTGAACGTTTTGTTTTCTCCATTATAATGGCTAAGATTACTACTTTCTCCGTCCATCTTTACTTCGCACCTATTGTCTAGGCACAGGAATTAAGAAGTAGTAAATGATAGGGGTAATTATACCAAATCACCCTTTGAATATAATTAATATAATGTATTGAAAAATGTAATAGGGAAATAACTATAATTAATGACAAGGGTAAATTAGAAACCAAGTGTGAAATTATCTCTTGATTTCATAAACTGAACAAGTTTTGTTAGACGTCCTAAAATAGTATAGGGGTCAAGTAAAGATGGACGGAGGGAGTACTTTAAAGAGAGGACTACACGAGGTATAACATTATTTTGATAATTTTTTTAATGAATTATCATCTTTTGATTTTATGTATCATTCAAGAGCAAGTCAAATTTGCAACCTCTACTATAATAATGTCAATCGAAATGTGAACAAAGGATCGCAATGACCCCATACCAATGCATCAACTGGTATTTACTTGTTCCTGTGTATTTTGGATACAATCGATACTTGTATATTTTAGCATGATCGTATCATAACTAATTTTATATTATGTTGCACAATACAAATTTAAGTTTTGATACTGAATACATTAATTTTTATACACTTGGTTATATGCATACTTTTGTTATTGATAGTGTATTTAATTTATATATATATATATATATATATTGATGTTGGGAACATTTTAATACATGGATACATTTAGTAATCAAACAAATACGTGTATTTCATATTGTAGTAATAGACTTATTCACCGTATGATTATTCAATGTAACAGTAATTGTATTTTATTGTATCAATTTTTGAATAACATGAATGTATATTTATTGATATATTAATTGTATTCACTATATATGTATTCACTATAATTGTATTCACTGTATTCATGTATCAATCCTTACAAAACTAATACATGTTTATCATTTCTTAGCAGTAATTATATTATTAGATATTCAAAATTATAATTTTGTGTTATTTTATATGAAGAGAATCAAATTTCATACATTGAATCTTTTGATGAAAATTCAGGATATTATGCAAATCTACACAAATAACAATATAATCAAGGATAGATAAAGCTTAGCTTGGATCAATTCAAGATGTTTGGCAATACTTGTTTTGGTGTATACAAGTGTATCAAATCTCACAAAGAAATAATAGTGAATTTTGGGAGAGATGAGTAATTTTAAATGGTTGTTCAATAATAATGATGGCTTTAATTTGATCTTAAGTTAATTGTTCGAGTATTTTATTTTTATTTTAATTAGGTAGATATGTCGTGGATCATGATTTGAATAGGTTGTGTGCTGACTAATCATTTTATAGAATCATGTTCCGAGCCTACACTATAAACGTGATCATCACTCAAAAATCATTGTTAGTCCAAAGTGAATCACTAAGCATAACTATTAGAAAAAATAGGAAAAAAGATCCTTAAAAAACTGGCCCAGTTTGTAATTGTATTATTATATTTTATTTTGTTTTTTTAAAAATGTAATAAATTTAAAAGTAATAACTAATAATTAACCTAATTAATTCTTCTGATAAACTGCTAAATGACTTATTCATAGGATGCCACTTGGCTAAATATGGAGGCTTTAGATAAATATATACTTTGATGACATCAAATAATTTCATTGAAGTTGTCTTTTCTTTCTTGATATCATAAGAGTATATAAATATATTCTAATAATATCAAACGTGTGAAAATAGTTGAAAACATGGGTTATGAAAGTAAAAGGACAATCACTTGTAATTGTTTTCCTTTATGAATTATACTTGATATGAAAAGGTCTGTTAACGGGCTCAATATTACAAGCTTAAGTTTTATTTGTTCGTGCTCAATCATATTTCTCAAAAATAAATTCATCTTTAATATTTTTTGATAAACGCGATAAAAAGTGATAATGAATATTACTTTGCAAGAAAATTATTTTTTTATTTTTTAAAAATAAAAAATAATTTATAACTTATTTAAGTGGTCACAACTAACATTAAAAGAGTACGCAATCTAATATTTATTTTAACAATATTTCAGATATAAATATTGAATTAAATAATGAACATGTGTTGGATAGAAAGTATGTCACCTCCTTTAATTATATGTATTAGCCTCATATCAAAAAGTCGTAAATATCAAGCATATTTTAATTGAAATGGATGCACATAATTAAATGAGATGACATATTTTATATGGTTAACGTAATTATGTTATAGGCATTTGTGAACACGTGCACAAAGTTTTTTCAAAATTTGAACAAAAAAATAACATTTAAAACAAAATATTTATATGAGTTGATAAATTTATCCTCGATCATCTACTTCTTCACTTTTCTACGTAATAGAAAAATATTATATTATAAAAAAAAGAGTTTTGAATGATATTTTATTCTTCAATATTTTTTGTTTTATTTTTTTTATTTTTATAAACTATTGAATAATTATCTGATAAAGATATCATGATATAAATAGTAACTCAATATGGCGAATAAAATTTCAAAATTTGTATAAAATGATATCAATTGTAAATAATATAATAAACATTTGTTTGTTAATTTATATAAATTATATGTATTGTCAACTTTGTTTTAAGAAAAACAAGTACAATTTTCTTTATCTAATATAGTCCATAAACAATGCAAATTGAATAATATCTCTCAAAGTGTTTTAGAACCTCATTTTAATTTATTCAATTGATTTTGACTTGACAAAAAATTTTAAAAAATAATAAAAACTTTTGAATCTTGTGTCCTTAATCTAAAAATATGCAAAAGAAAAAAAAAACTTATATATCATTTAATCTTGTGATCCTAAACATGTCACGTGGAAGTTAGAATTAAAGAGTTGGCAAAAAAAAAGATATTTTTAAAAAATGATAAATAAAAAGTAAGCCAAATAAATTGAAAAGGAAAGGAGTAGAATTTTTATACTCTCTTGATTCTTAAATAATTTTCTTATTTCTGTCTTTGCTTCTCGAGAGTCAGTCTAACTAATTTTTAAAGTTAAATTTGAATAAAATGATTTAATACTCTAAAGTTAAAATTCAAATTTTTAAAAACTATACGGAAAGTAATGTCGGTTACAAATTTTTTCTCATATCAATATGATGAAAACATATATTTTTAAGTATTGGTCAAATTTTAAATCATTTAAATCTAAAAAAAAAATTATGACAAGTAATTTACAATGAAGAAAATATATATATAAAAATATCATATCATGCCCTTTAAAAAAAATAAAATTAACCTTTTGAGTTATAAAATTATCAAAAAGATTATTTTTATAGTTTAAACACTTAAAAATTTGTATTAAAAAAATTAACTTGATTTTAAATAGTGCAAGTAAGAAATTTAATGAAAATAGTAATGACAAATAGAATTCACAAAATATGAATAGAGTTAATAATAATTAAGCATTTAAATTTATAAATAAAAACATAATATAATTGAGCAATAGAAATTTTGAGAAACTTTAGCTCAGCAAACTGTATAATAACTTCCTCAACTTTTGTTTTATTAATAAAGGCAACATCTTGTCAAACTGAATTTTTCAGTACTAGGACAGTCGACAAATACCTGGATGCAAGATTGAATTAAATCGTTTGAGTTTCAAGTATTTCAACCTGGAAGCCTCCAACTCCTCCAACTTCTTGAATGTTGCTATGTGGCAAGCATGACAGGGCTAAACTCGTAAGCTAATTTATTCATTGGATAGGCTGTAGATTCTTTTTCATCATGTACAAGCACAAATTTTGAGATTTTTGGCCTTTTTTCATTAGCGTAGTGCAGATATTCGAAAATCAAATGTTGAGGAACTATTAGATTTATTGTGATATCGAAACTTTTTATAGCCAAATCAGTTCTACGCCTAAGAAATTCCTAAACGAATATTACCTCACATTCCGCCGTTTAGATTTATTGTAAAGTAGGCACTGATTTATCTAGTAAACGGCGGAATGTGAGGTAATATTCATTTAGGAATTTATTAGGCGTAGAACTGATTTGGTTATAGAAGTTTCGATATCAATAAGTCTAACAGTTCCTCAAATTTGATTTTTAAATGTCTGTACTACGCGAATGAAAAAATGCCAAAATTCTCAGAATTTGTGCCGAAGAAGAATCTACCGCCTATCCAATAATAGACTATTATATTTTGCTAATCATGCTCTTCCATTTTCGTCATGTCATGTCCCCAACATTCAACTCCCGAGGATTTGGAGTGTTGAAATACTTGAAACTCGATTTCAATTCACATATGAGAGTCTTTCATGATATGGTGTTGCATTTAAAAATCCTCAAAATAAAAAAGGGAAAACACCGGTATGAAGCCCACGGATTATGGTCATAGCTCCAAAGTTGTCAAATTTTCAATTTATCAAACCTCTAGCCAATGTACAATTGAGAGACAGTATGGATTGTCTAATTAGCATTGGTATCATCGAGTTACCATTAGGAGGCCTACTTTCACAGCAACACCAACCGAATCCGCATCGTTGAGTTAAAAAGGATGGCAGGAAAAAAATGCCTAAAATGGATTCGAGAACTCAGCCATACGAAGTATCTATGGTTATCCTCAGACACAGAGGTAATTGTGTGTCAAAAAATGTGGTAAATTAGGTCTTTAATTTGACTTTTTTGCAGGCCTTACTTGCTATTTTCTCTGAAGATAGATGCTGAAGACGATGGCTCCCCAAACAAATCTCACATTTTATATGATTGGTGTATCATGACACTAGCAATCTTATTTATGTTAAGAAACAGGGAATTATTAACTGAAAAGTAACAATTTTTTCCTCTTCCGAAGATGTCGAGAAATGATAGACTTGAATTTTAAAGTTTGAAAATGTATATAGCTTGGATGTGTCCTAAAGATGTTTCTCATATTAGTAATAATATTAGTAATAGTACTAATTAACAAATGCCCAAAAATAAAAAAGGAACACAGTAAAATCATTGGGATCTCAAATTGAGGAGTATGATTAGCAAAACACGATGGTTTAATTCATTGGATTGGCGGAGGGCTCCAGACATTCGAAAATCAAATGTTGAGAAATTTTTGGAGTATTGAAATTTTTTATTGCCAAATCAATTATTGCCAAATCAATTCTACGCCTAAGAAATTCTTGAACAAATATTACATCCCGAACTGCCACGGCTGGTTTACTAGAAAAAAAAAATTGAATTGGAAAGAAGGCATTAATTTATTTCTCCATTTTCTTAAAATCATAGCTGCAGAAACCGTGATTTTAATATATAAGATATGAATCAGAAGGTGATCAGGAAAATCGTTAATGGTACCCCGGAATGAGCTTTTAAAGTGCCGGAAAAAGTCGATAAAGGATAGAGTTGAATTTTAAAGTGTGAAAACATATATAGCTTGGCATGTGTCCTAAAGATGTTTCTCATATTTCACTGAGGTGTTGTTTCACTATAGCTTGGGAAAGTTGAATAGCCAGTGAGATGTAGCCCCAATCCATTCTCCCAAATCCTTGGCATTAGATAGGGAAGCTGACAGAGCGACGATCCGGATCTTGTTCTCAACCTGGCTTGAGATATATCTCATCCGAGAGACGATCACCTCCAGGAGTGGACCACCTTGACCACTAATCAGGTGCAACTCATCAATAATGAAAAGATCGACTTGTTGAACATGTTTACGCAGTTTCCAGCGACGAGATAATTAATTGACCCTTCTCTAACAGCTTCAGATCACTGGTTGTCTCCCCAGTTAATTCAACAACTCTCATTCCCAAAGAGACTCCAAATTTCTTCTTCCAAGCAAGAGCCTCTACTGGAGCTAACCTTTCTGATGATTCCTCAATATGGCAAATTCGGCGCAAATGGTCTTCCCACTACTAGTTGGAGCTGCAACCAAGACATTGTCATCTGAATTGTACAACACTGTGAAAACCTGAGTCTGCACCAATTGAAATGCTTAAAATCTTGACATAGCGCTTCATATTCTGGATTCCTCAATGCAGTTACCGGTAGAGGCTGTAAGTCTAGTAACTCGGTGGGAGGAGGATATTTCTCTGGCAAAATCAGGTGTCTCTCAGACACCGGCAAAGTAGTTTGGGAGCCTAGCCATCTGTCAGAGACAACACGAATGAAATATTGAGGGGGCACTGGCTCGTATATTGGGACTGTGAAGCTCAAAGTGTGGTCTTCATCAATATACTGCTTCTTCAGCATGAAATATTCATGGTGAAGAATATGTTCTCCATCATCATCTTCAACAACCACCCAGAAAGATTCTACAAAACCATGAACCTTGTGATCATCACACTGGAAATCCAGTGTAATGGTCAATTCTACCCTCAAAACTGACCGGGTAATTGGTTGAACATGTGTTGTGAGGTTTAGCTTTGGGAACTGATGAATAAATTTGTGTAATGTTTTTCCCGTCTTAGGGGACCGAATAAGCTCTCCCAATTCTTGTGATAAAAGATCATAATAATGCTCCCAAGCCAGATCTTTCTTCTCCAACTTCGTCAAGATCTCATTTGGTATGCCATGGAATTGGCAAAGCAGTGTTTATACACTCCACATTCTCTGGCTTATCATTTTGCACCATTTCAATGCCTTCTCAGCTAATTGCGCCCATCCTCTCCCCAAAACAATCTCAAACAGCACTATGCAAAAGTAAACAACTAAATTAGATAACTCACTATTAGATAATACTAGACAAAAGAATGAAAAAAATAAAAAGCAACCAACTAAGAGGTTACATATACAACAGAACAAACTTGAGTAATATAAGCCATGTCGGATGACAGAGACAACCCTTCAAGCTTCAGCCGAGAAATATATGCCTGCAATAGAGCATTGTTCTTGGAACTAGATTCCTCAAGATGCTCTTTTATCGGAACCGGAACACGATCTAGAAGCTTTGCCAATTCCATTTTCTCATGTTGTGCGACTCTTACATATTTGAATTCCTCACTGAGAGAAAAGCCTACAAAGTTCAATGTAACCCATTGTGGGCTTCAAATGCTCATTGTACGTAGAAATTGTCCCATGAGTAATATAATGAGATATATTAGACATGGAGAATGAGATCTACATTGGTACTACTATTACTTTACCTGTAGGAATAGTAATGGTGAAGAAAAAGGAAGAAGAAAGGAGTGAGAGGGCAGGGTGGGGAGTGGAGGAAATAAAAATGGGTTCACATTTTAAATTTTAAGTTTAGAAAATAAATTTTAAATAATTATTTAGTATAAATTAATTTTAAAAAAGTGTTAGAGTAAAAATGATGAATAAACAAAAGAATAAATAAAATTAATGATGTGGCGTTAATGTGATAGATGAGGTGGTGGTATGATCTCAGGATGATATTTAATTCATTTGAAACTTGTTAAGGAATATATAAACATCCATATAGTTTAGGTGCTAAAGTAAATTTTGTTGTCAAGTTTGGAATATGTCTTTTCTCTTTTATAATTAATCAAAACTTAGCTGCCTAAGGGCTGTTAAACAAAAAGAACAAAATTTTGGTGATTCCATTTGAAAGGCACAATACTTAAAAACCTCCCTTTATTCTTTACCGATGCTACCAGATTTTCCCATTTATCTCCCCTACTCTTCTTCCTATTATACAGGTGTGAGAATTTCATTTCTAAAATATTAAATTCTTCTTTGTTTTGTATAAATCCCTCCCAACATTGAGATTCTTCTTGACAACACCCATAAATTGAGAGTTAGGTAATCAACATTATCAATAATTGTATTTTGGTCAATTTCATTACATTTTTCTATATCTTCCATTGTTGTATATTTACAGTTGTCAATCTCTCTTCCATTTTTACTTCCTTTATCATTCTAGTCAGATCTATTATTGATATTTTGTTAATTTTTAGCGATCAAATTGTCAATGGGGATGTAAGCAGTGGAGGTGATGGAGAATTAATGAAGGACAAGATAATAGTGAGTGGAATTGGTCGATCGCCAACGATAGTAACGCGCTCGGCTAGTTTCGACAGTTTTGTGGTGATGTAATCGGTGGTTGGGATGATTTAAATTTTATTGTTGTATTTGTATTTGAACCATCATTTATATTCTTTTCATTGTTTTGTATTTGTATTTGTAGTTGATTGTAGCATTTGTATTTTAAAAAAATAATTGATCCAAGTATAGTTATAGATCTAATACATGTGAATACAAATACAATAATTATGTTAACTAAATACAAAACAATAATTATTGTTAACTGAATATAAATAAAATGACTATCGTCAAAAAGATGAATATAATGATTATCATTTGAATACAAATAGGGTATATTATCTTCTAATTCATTTTAAGTCATTGTCAATCACTTGAAATGTTCTCATATCATTTGAGGATTAAATTGTCTTTTTCTAATCATATCCTCATTCAATTATTATAAAATTAATATTTTTCAATTACATTCTATTCCACCCCTCCTTCATTTTCTTGTGTGTTTCAATATTCTCAAAAAAAATATTTACAAAAAAGTTCTACCAAAAAATAAATTGAATTGCTGCAACCAAATTGATTTGGATTTATTTGTTATGAATGATTTATAGATTTCTAAATACTTTTTGAAAATTAGATTTGGAAGAAGTTTTGAGTAAAGTTTTAATATGTGTTTGATTGTAGTCTTTATGAAATATATTTCACTTTAATAAAAAAAAACGTATAAATTCTAAAGTTTATTAAAAGTATTCATAAATTTGACATGAAATAATTATTTTATAATATATTAGATAATACATTGTTCAAAAATAAGAGACCATGATATTTTGATAAAAACTACTAATAACACAATTAGTAGCTATTACAATTCATAAAATTAAAAATGTAGTTATGCAAAAATATGAATAACAACAGTAGTGGTAATTAGCAAATTTTTTAAATAATATAATACTACTTAAATGTTTCGTGGATATATTGAAAATAAAATCGTAGTATTTAATTTGCGACAGAAGGATGATATAAGAACCTACGTGGAACTACATTCTAACATGGTACAATTACATGCATTTTCTAACTTTTCCTTTATTCATCCATTGTAATTTGGATAATCTTTCAAATGTGTATGGTCTTAAAAAAAATTGTTATTTATTTTTATTCATAGTACTTTTATATAATTTTTAAAAAGAGTGGCATGACGCAAATATAATTTCATGCTTCAATCAAATTTTTATATTTTTTCAAATATTATAAATTATTAATTGTTTTACTATTAAAAATAGTTTAAATATAGTCTTCGTTATAATTTCGGTTCAAATATACCCTCTTATTATACTTTAGCATAAATTTATCCTTAATTTTAACAAATAATCGAATAATAGACTTTTTTTCTTCCTTTTTTAGATATGTTATTTTCTCTTTTAATAATACTTAAATATAATGAATTTATGTGTTCATGTCAATCACACTCATCAATGATTTTACTTTTTCAATACAAATATATGTGATGCATTTTTTTTTATGAGTTAAATATTAGGAAATAAAATGACTCACTGATAACGCTTTCACCTTCATCATTTCACCTAAACAAACGTGTCAATTTCTCCATACTCAACAAAATTTTTATTTATTTATTTATTTTTGATAATGGTACTTTTATTTTTTAAATATATGTGGTGTATGTTTTTTTAGGAAAATAAATATTTAATAATAATATATAGTGTTCTTAATTACTAAAAAAAATAACGAGAAGGAAATATAAATTAAAAATTAATAAATTTTAATAAAGGTAGATGATTGATCCTGATATAATGTATTAAAAAAATAATTTTAAATATATATAATAAATTACTTACTTCATAATAAATATATTTTTTTCGAAAAAGAATATAAAAATTAATAAGAATATACTATCACTATATAATATAACTTGTCAAAAATCATACGCAGTATACACTAACTATATAATATAAATTATTTATACATGTGCTATAAACTAAACATATATTATGATACACTCGTAAAATGAATATGAATCGATCGTATTTAAAATATACACTGACTATATATATGTATATTTGATTTTTTTTTATAATTACCTTCGCCTAATAATCATCTATCTTAGTTAAATATTTAAATAATTTTACATCACACATAATGATGATGTATATAAAAGCAAAGGTATTCAAATAATAAATAGACCTACAAAAAAAAAAGGAAAGTGTCTTTTTCGAAAAAGTTAAATATATTTTTCAGAATCTAGAAGGTTCTACTCCATCTCTCAATTATTTCCACTACGTTGTAAAGCTCAACTTTAGGTCTATGTCTATCGTTGATATATTTACGATAATAATATTTTCGTTATCCATCTCTTTTTTTACAATCCCCTTGCGTGTTTAAATTTTTGCAATTATTGTTTTATTTCATTTTCAATTTAAACCTAAATTATAAAATAAACATTGAAAGATTGTAAATATGAAAAAAAATTATAAAATTATTTTTTAATAATATAATACTACTAAATGTTTCGTGAATATATTGAAAATAAAGTCATAGTGTTTTATTTGCGACAAAAGGATGATATAAGAACCTACCTGGAAATACATTCGAACATGGTACCATTACATGCATTTTCTAACTTTTCATTTATTCATCTATTGTAATTTGTATAATCTTTCAAATACATATGGTCTTAAAAATAAATTGTTATTTATTTTATTCATAGTATTTTTATATAATTTTAAAAAAGAGTAGCATGACACAAATATAATTTCATGCTTCAATCAATTTTTTATATTTTCTCAAATATTATAAATTATTAATTGTTATTATTTATATTTTTTTATTATTTATTTTTGAATAATACATGTAACTTCATCTATCACAATTTACATGACATTTATATAATTTTTAACATATAAAAGGGTCAAATATGCCCCTCTACTATAAGAAATAGTTTAGATATACCCTTTGTTATAATTTCGATTCAAATATACCCTCTTATTATATTTTAGCATAAATTTACCCTTAATGTTAATAAATGGTCAAATGATAGACTCTTTTCTTCTTTTTTTAGATATGGTATTTTCTCTTTTAATATTACTTAAATATTGATGAGTTTAAATTGTATCTATAACACTTCGATAAAAATAGATAAATAAACAATAACATATTTATGAGTTTGGTTAAAAAAATAAATACATAAGTTGTTCTTTTAGTTTCATGACTATAATATTATGAATTTTAATGCTTTTATAAAATTAAATTTAAAGATATTTGCGCCAAAAAAAAAAGGAGGAACAAAAATAAAATGTGAAACAGAAGTTCGTTGTTTTATTTTTATATAGATAGTTTGAAATAATTTTAAATAAAAATTAAGAATGAAAAAATAAATTTGTCAGTTACACTAAAAGTTTTTATAAGTTGAAAAGTCAAAGAGAAGGATTAGTTTAATCAACATTATTTATCTTTACGTATGATTTTTTTTACCAACTGTTAAAATTAAGGGTAAATTTGTATCATAATATAATAAGAAGGGTATATTTGGTCAAAAACTATAACTGAAAAAATATATTTTAACCAACACTATTATGATGGGCATATATAAACTATTTCTAATAGTACTTGGGTATATTTGACCCTTTTTCATTTTTAAAATTAATAGAATTTTTATGTCTTAAATAGAATAGATATTTTTATTTTTTTATTTACGATGCTTTATATTTCTTAATTAATTAAAATTTAAATTTAAATTAAAACAAGAAATTGCAAAAATGGAAGTAGGCATGTCAACCCAGCTTCTCACTTTTTATTTTTAGTAGGAGATTTTTTTTTCAAATGAAAATTGAGTAATAATAACATTAAATAATTAAAAATAATGACTTACCATTGTTATTTAGGAAAAGACGTTAACTATACATAAATATATCAAAAAATTACTTTCATATATATTTTATGTTATCCGCACAATGCACGAGTCCAAATACTAATATGAATAATAATAATAGTGGTAATTAGCAAATTTTTAATACAATTGTTCGATTTTATACGAATAATCTCTTCACGACGAGCATATTTTTTCAAATGAAAATCAATCTTTCGTATATTTTAAAAAATTTGAGTTTTCTCTCAAAAAAGTTTTCAAAAATTAATAAATTTTATGGGCAAATACTCCCTTCGTCGCAAATTTAGTTGTCAATTTAAAGAATCAAGAAATACTTAATTATTTTTTTCCAATTCTACTCTTAGTAATTACTACTCTTAAATATGAAAATTCTATTTTTTAGGGTATAATTTTCAAAAAATACAATGTTTATTAGGGTTATTTTAGTCAAATTACATACTATATTAATTATTTCTTAAAGAATGTGTCAATTCTTACCCTGATAATTTTTTTCAAAGGAATATTCATAATATTTAGGGGAATTTTCATAAATAGTCTAGGCTTGAAACGTAATATGGTTAAATAGCTATATTTTACATAATTTCGACTATGTGACCTGGAGAGGAGGAGAGAGACGAGCGAGATCGAGAGAGGGAGGAGAGAGGCGAATTGTATATGTATATTTGTCAAATTGTCTGTGTATATCTATCAAATAGTTGTATATGTGTAACTAATATACATATATATTTGTATATCTGACAAGTTGGATTGTAAGAGGGAGGAGAGAGGCGAGCGAGAGAGGGCAGAAAGTGGAGAGAGGAGAGAGGCGAATTGTATATGTATATCTGTCGAATTGACTATGTATATCTGTCAAAATAATTGTATATATGCAGCTGATATACATATGTAATTGTATATCTGACAAGAAATTACAAAAAAGAGGGAGAGAAAATAACAACAAAATCCTAACTATAGTTATAAATTGTAATTTTTACAAACTATAATTATATACTATAAATACATATCATATATTGATCAGATTACATTATTTTTCCTAATATTTATGGCCCAAAGGGATCCTATTATTTTCTGTACCTAAACAAAATTGAAAACAAAAATCAACATCAGCATGAATTTTATAGATTACAAATTATAAATGGACCCACAATATCAAGTTGTCCCAACATCATATTATTTTTATCAATTTATACATCTAAAACACCCTTCACCACTAGTCTATATACAATGAATATTACCAACTACTCCTATGATGCAAAAAAACAAAAACAAAAAAAAAAATCAACTAAAGACAGTTCAGGGTGATGTCGAAACTTTCGATTGCCAGATCAGTTCTGCGCTTAAGAAGTTCTTGAATGAATATTACCTCTTGTTCTGCCATTGCTGTAGAGAGAAATTTGAATCGGAAACAAGGCACCGAGTGCCATAGACTTATCCATTTTCTTGAAACCATAGAGGTAGAAACCGTAGTTCTAGTTCTAGTTTCCAGTAAAGATAAAATATGAATTAGAAGATGATCGGGTAAATCATTAATGGTAGTCACAGGCGGCAAATCATTTAAGCTACCCATGGTGCCTGCAAAAGAAGTTCTTAATTATCTGTACTGCAAGATTTCAAATAACAACGGTCTATAAATCACTTCAAGAACCGATATTGAATAATCCATTACTGGGATGTTCAAGAAAATGATGACACTTTAAGGAAGTAATCATAAATGCCGTGGTTTAAAAGTTGCTAATCAGAACTGCACTGTTTAATAGTTGATGCTGAATAATCATAACTGGGATTTTCAAGAATCGTATTCTGAAATAATGACACTTAAAGAAGTAAATTATAAATGCATTGTTTGAAAACTGTATTGAAATAATAATAAAAAAATACTTACAGAATGATCAATCGTCAGAGCTTTTCTTCTTGGAGTCAAATGATCAATCGTCCGTCTTTCTTCAGAGCTTTTCTTCTTGGAGTTTGTCACAGAGGGAAGAGCTTTTCTTCTTGTTGGAGTCAAATGATCAATCGTCCGTCGTTCTTCAGAGCTTTTCTTCTTGGAGTTTGTCACAGAGGGAAGAGCTTTTCTTGTTGGAGTCAAATGATCAATCGTCCGTCTTTCTTCAGAGCTTTTCTTCTTGTGGAGTTTGTCACAGAGGGAACCGCAGCTTTTGGATATCGTTCTTTATAGGCATGATTTTCATGAATTCTGAAGATAATGAAAATAAACTTTCAAATTACTCACAAAAATAAAATAAAAATTGTTTTATAGCCAAACATAACTTCAATTTTCAAAGAGGATCATTTTTTTCACTTAGAAAATAAATTTTTATAGTATATATTTTTTTGGTCTCGATTTTCAGAGGGTAAATTCAAGACATATAAAAAGAAAGACGTTAGATGCAAAACACAAAAGGGACTAGAGTATACAACGAAAGAGAGAAATATTATTTAAGCATACATACACGAGTAGTATAAAAATATCGTATAGACACTACGATTGGAACTATGCAAACATATCAGCATGAAAAGCAAAATATAATGCCTTCAAATGAGTAGAAGAAAAGGTACAAAAACATAGGTTATGAGGCAAGTGATCATCAATAATTCCAAATAAACGAGGAATTGCCACCCCCTTCAAAGCAGACCATTTCAAATTATATTTTTATAGCGTAAAGTAAAAACTGCATAATATTGCGAAACAACTAGTTCATGAAACAATCTAAAATAGCATAAAACAACACCTAGCCTAAGTATGTTACCTATAAGTACTACATGGGCAAAAGTATGAAAAAGTAAAAGCTAAATCACTCTTTATCTTCATCTGTCATCTTCAGACATTGCCTCTTTAACATCAAGAGTAAAACTATATTCCTGATCGCAGCACAGAAAATAAGAATCAGAGATGAAGTAGAGTGTGTAGGTCCTTGTTCCAGCTTCTGCAGGCGCAGCAAAATCCAATTTGAATCTAGACCTCCTTTGGAGAGTAATTCTCTTCATGGCAAGTAATTGGTTGCTCGTTGTATCACCGACAACAAGCCACCATCCTTCTTTCTTAGCTTTGGGATATCTCGGTGCAAAAACAGGTCCAACCTCTTCTCTATCTCTCTCAAGAACCACCTGCACACTTACATTCTCTCCTGCCCTCACATTATCACTGCCAGGCACATCATATGTCAAATCAATGTTTGGCAACCAATTACAGAACCGTGCAATATCCATCAGCTGTAGGTCTGACATTTGCAAGAGCTCACGCCTCTCGTCCTCTTCTATCTCCACTAAATCAAACGGTGTCTCAACACTCTTTCCTGGATTTTCTCGGCACTTCTTTGCCAATTCCTTTGTGAAGTGCGGAAGCTGGAGAAGCATAGAGTCACATTCCCACATTCCCTGAGTCACCATCTGGCTCACCTCCATTGCTAGAACTGCTAGACTCAGCCATCCATTGCTGGAAATAACATCTACCATTGCTTGAAGCAGCCTAGGAGCAGAAAGAAGCACCTCTAGCTGGTCAGAAGCAAGATTTCCACTGACCACTTGCCTAGAGAAATGGGCTTGTAAAAAAGCATTAGCCTTGATGTTAGGATCTGTGTACTTCGGATTCTCAAAAGAGAAACGCTGGTGATTAATCAACCTTCTTATCAACTCTTCTTCACCTGGTCGTATAGACAACTGTTCATACTCCGATGCTGAAGCCAATATTTCCAGCAAGCCCTTCAACTTCGTTTTGGAGGTCACAGAAGAGCTAAAACGCTCTATTGTTGTGCAACTGATACAATAATATGATGCTATCATGCCAAGATTCAAAGGTGAAAGCAAAAAGGCATCCTCAACTGTGACACATTTGCTTGCCTCCAACTCACTGATAGTATTATCCACCAGCTGTGAGAGGTGGTCAGACAGATGCCTGTGATCAACACCCTGCAGATTGTAGTAATTTGGATTCTGTGTCAGCCTTCTGTACATGAAGGTCCATGTAAGGTAATCTATAGCATCCTGCTTGTTTTGAATAACTCCAGTAACGACCTCAGCATTCAAATTGTCGTGGAGATGGTATTGCAGATGGCTTTCAACTGGAAATGCTTTATACAAGAACTTCTTATAATAGTCCTTGCGTGGTGCATGGCAGAGGATGACACACTTCCCAGAGGTATCTACAAGAGGCCGACTGGCATGACCCATCATCTGCAACAAATCAGTGACTGGATAATCAGTGTGCACATCTTCTCTACCATCATAGTACTGCGTTCCCATGACCACTACCAAATGTGCAGAGAGTGGTACTCCCCAACACATTGTACTGTTCATTACACACACTTGAATCCATCCAGTTTCAAACAATGTCTTCACTATATCCTGATCACTGCCGCTCAATCCATCATGCAAGTAGCCCACACCATATTTCAGCGTCTCTTTCAGCATAGGTTCATGGATCCTGTCAACGAAAGGCTCCAACTCTTCTGCAGATCGTAGACGAAACATAGGCGTGTCTTCGCTGTCCATGCTTGAATAAGTCATCAGATCTAGAGCAGTCAAGCATGTATGCTTCCTTTTGGGAACATACACGATTGCAGGTTTTCCTTGCCTTGCATGTTGGATTACTGCAGTATATGTGGGTTTCGTCATGGCGTGCATCCTAGCTTCAAAGTTAGCAATATCAACACCCTGAATGTGTATTTCCAGTGGCACAGGCCTGACAGAAGGAGGAAAGTTGAAGAGCCCGTGAGATGTAGCCCCAATCCATTCTCCCAAATCCTTGGCATTAGATAGGGAAGCTGACAAAGCAACGATCCGGATCTTTTTCTCAACCTGGCTTGAGATGTATCTCATCCGAGAGACGATCACCTCCAGGACTGGGCCACCTTGACCACTAATCAGGTGCAACTCATCAATAATGAAAAGACTGACTTGCTGAACATGTTTACGCAGTTTCCAGCGACGAGATAAAGCATCCCATTTCTCAGGTGTGCTTATAATTAACTGACCCTTCTCTAACAGCTTCAGATCACTGGTTGTCTCCCCAGTTAATTCAACAACTCTCATTCCCAAAGAGTCTCCAAATTTCTTCTTCCAATCATTGAACCGCTCCTTGGCAAGAGCCTCTACTGGAGCTATATACACAGCACGAATGGTACTATCAGGTCCTTTCTGATGATTCCTCAATATGGCAAATTCGGCACAAATGGTCTTCCCACTACCAGTTGGAGCTGCAACCAAGACATTGTCATCTGAATTGTACAACACTGTGAAAACCTGAGTCTGCACTGGATTGAAATGCTTAAAATCTTGACATAGCGCTTCATATGCTGGATTCCTCAATGCAGTTACCGGTAGAGGCTGCAAGTCTAGTAACTCTGTGGGAGGAGGATATTTCTCTGGCAAAATCAGGTGTCTGAAAGAGACTGGCAAAACAGCTTGGGACCCTAGCCATCTGTCAGAGACAACACGAATGAAATATTGAGGGGGCACTGGCTCGTATATTGGGACTGTGAAGCTCAAAGTGTGGTCTTCATCAATATACTGCTTCTTCAGCATGAAATATTCATGGTGAAGAATATGTTCTCCATCATCATCTTCAACAACCACCCAGAAAGGTTCTACAAAACCATGAACCTTGTTATCCCACTGGAAATCCGGTGTAATGGTCAATTCTACCCTCAAAACTGATCGGGTAATTGGTTGAGCATGTGCTGCGAGGTTTAGCTTTGGGAACTGATGAATAAGTTTGTGTAATGTTCTTCCCATCTTAGGGGACCGGACAAGCTCATCCAATTCTTGTGATGAAAGATCATAATAACGCTCCCAAGCCAGATCTTTCTTCTCCAACTTCATCAAGATCTCATTTGGTATGCCATGGAATTGGCGAAGTGGTGTTTGTACACTCCACATTCTCTGGCTTATCATTTTGCACCATTTCAATGCCTTCTCAGCTAACTGCGCCCATCCTCTCCCCAAAACAATCTCAAAAAGGGCTCGCATCAGACGTGCAGCACTCTGCAAAGTAAACAACTAAATTAGATAACTCACTATCAGATAATACTGGACAAAAGAATGTAAAAAAAAGAAGAAAAAATAAGCAGCCAACTAAGAGGTTACATATACAACAGAACAAACCTGAGTAATATAAACCATGTCGGATGACAGAGACAACCCTTCAAGCTTCAGCCGAGAAATATATGCCTGCAGTAGAGCATTGACCTTGGAACTAGACTCCTCAAGACCCTCTTTTATCGGAACAGGAACACGATCTAGAAGCTTTGCCAATTCAATTTTCTCATCTTGTGCGACTCTTACATATTTGAATTCCTCACTAAGAGAGAAAAGCCTACAAAGTTCAATGTCACCCATTGTGGGCTTCAAATGCTCATTGTACGTCGAAATTGTCCCATGAGTTATATAATAATAGCTCGCAATGCGACCCAAGCCAGTCACCTGGAAATATCCAGTTTGCATGTCATACTTGACCAAGTTATTCTTGTCCAGCAATGTAGCAGCAGAATGAATCTGCAAGCAAATATTTCAAAATTCAAAACTTTGAAGGAAATACAGATGCTTTTCAGCTTTAAAATGAAAAAAATTACGATCACATAAGACAGAACAACGATTTAAACGTGGAAGAAAAACAGCACACAGATTAGCTGTGACTACTTACTACTGTAACTATCATAAGAACAATTGTAGTGAAGATTAGTCTCGCTCTGTTTATTGAAACTAATAAAAATCATTAAGCTCTCCATATAATCAACAATTAATAATTTCATAGTATCGGTTAAAGCTGGCGTCAACTCATCCAGAGGGACTGCTATTAACTATTACTATTAAAGTAAGCATTTGACAGAAATTCTCTCCTTTGAGGCAAAGCTTACTGGAGTAGCTAATCACAATTAGTAAAATGAAATGACAACCCCTGAGAAAAAATCTCCGCTAAAGCAATGCCAATAAATTATAAATTAGGGTGCATAATCACGACTAGGAAGACACATTAATTAGTCAATACAATAATGATGCTACGAAGAAAAGATTAGCAAGTGAAATATACGCAGGACTTACCAGGTCAACGCGCCTTTCCTCCAAAGCATAGTCAGTTTTGGGAGCATCAGCAGCGAGACCGTAAAGAGTGGGATTTCGTACCATTCGAACATAGAGGTAAGTATAGAGGAGCCACTTGCATGCCTCTTTGGCGTTCTGCACCGTCCCAAGGACAATCTCTGCGTTCAATTGATCGGCCAGCCTAGATATAAATTGACTTTCAATAGGAAGCTGCTGATTCATTAAGGATAGATAATATTTTAGCTCAGTGTGTCCAGTTATGATGATTCCTTCAGCGTAAGTGTCATATTGAGGCCTTCCGGCACGGCCAATCATCTGCATAATATCAAGGGAACTGAGTTCAGTCCATGCTCCTTTTTCAGGATTGTATATCTGGGTGCCCTTTATAATGACAGTATGTGCAGGTAAATTGACACCCCAAGCTAATGTTGCTGTTGAAACCAAAACTTGCACATGGCCATCAGCAAAGAGTTCCTCCACAAGTTGCCGATCATTTCTAACCAACCCCGCATGGTGAATCGCAAAACCATATGGTAGAAGATCTTTGAGATCATTGCTCTTGACGAGCTCAATTTGGGACTGTAGAATTTCCCGAGTAATACTATCCTCCTTCAAAAACTTACCAAGGGTGTCATTAGCAAGTGCAGTATCCCGTATTGCTCGAGCTGTTTTAGCTGTTTCCTTCCTTGAATGGACAAAAATGAGCACTTGATGTTTTCCTGCAACGCTAATCACCTTCTCGTAGCAAATATCATTCATCAACTGGAATCTCTGCAGTGGCTTCTTGACGGTAATGCCAATATACTGTTGAGCCAGCGGTACAGGTCTATAGCTATTATCAAAATGAAAGAGTCCTTTGTTCCGATCCACTTGCTGTTGGAAAATCATATGCGCAGCGAAAGCATATAAGGATCGTATTGCTTACATGAATAATAGATAACACGTACGTTTATGCTAGAACATATTAATCATGCTAGAACACATAAACTTTATAAATTTAATTCGATAAATACCTCTTGAA
>JBCEWC010004976.1:0-25972 GCA_038996855.1 Solanum aculeatissimum | reverse complement strand
AATTATATTCAAAGGGTGATTTGGTAAAATTACCCCATCATTTACTACTTCTTAATCCCTGTGCCAAGTCAACAGGGACCAAGTAAAATTGAACGGAGGGAGTACTATAATTTTTATTTTTCATATTTACTTTTATTATTTTTCTTTAATTGAGTCTAGGTCTATTGAAACAACGCATTATCCAATCTTAGTAGCAATTTTCAAAATAAAAGTATTAATTAACACCAGTAATTTAATATTTTTGAATTCACCAATGTTCATGCAGACTTAACTATATTCTAACGCAAAACTCAAAATAAAGCGTAAACTCTGACACTTGCTTCATCTATTTTGTAGCATCACCATTTTACGGTGCAGTAAACTTTTAGATAAGAGTCATAACGTGTTACCACAAAGTCAATCACTATATTATTATACTGTAATTTTTTTAATAATAATTTAATTTTAAAATATTAATTTTAATTTTAATAAAATAATTTATAACTGCATAATTTATTTTCAATCACAATTTTATTTTTAAAATTTTATATCAAATCAAACTACATCAAAAAATACTTTATATGTTCTTTTAATAATAAAAATATTTTAACAAAATAAATCCCTAATAAATAATATCTCAAGTCAATAATTAAGAAGAAAGGGTAACAAAGCTTATCCACAACAACATAGGGAGTAACAAGTAGGGTTTGATTAAGGAGGTCAAATATTTCCTCCGTTCACTTTTATTTGTCAAGTTATATAAATTTTTATTAATATTTTAAAATGTATGTTTTTATCATATTAATATGCAAAAGATTGTAACTTATAACATTTTTCGTATAATTTTCAACAATCTAAATTTTAGATTTTAAATATTAAATTTAATTTTAAAATTTAATCAAATTAATTTCAAAAAATAAAATAATAATAAATAAAAATAAATATGAAAATTTTATCTCAATCCTACTTTATTCCTAATTTTATACAACAAAAAAATTATTTTCAATAGACTCTCGATTCAACATTAAAGTTTTTTTTTAATAAAATGTAGTGTGAGTGAAAAGCACAACCAAGACAGTAAAAATAAAAAGCCTATCGTTACTTGTGCCTTAATATAAAAGCATTTCTCTCTCTCATGTGATTACAATTTTCTTTATCCCTATTCCCAAAACACACCCACTATAACTTCCTCGATAACTAAATCACCCTTATCTTTTACTGCATATTTTCACCACGTAGAAATAAAAAAAAAAGAATAAGATTTTGAATTTACTATCTTATATTTATTACTTCCTCCGTTCAACTTTACTTGATCCCTATTGACTTGGCATAAGAATTAAGAAATAGTAAATGATAGGGGTAATTTGACCAAATCACCCTTTGAATATAATTAATACAATGTATTGAAAAATATAATAGGAAAATAACTATAATTAATGACAAAGGTAAATTAGGAACTAAGTGTAAAATTATCTTTTGATTTCATAAACTGAATAAATATTATTGGACATCCTAAAATAGTATAGGGATCAAGTAAAAATGGACGGAGAGAGTACTATATATATAAAAAAAAAAAGGTAGGATGAGATCAACCATAAAGAAAGAGAGATGCTCTAATTAAATTTTCCTCTAAGTACACGCCCTCTACATACATAAATCATAGTCATCATATTAATATTCCCTCTGTCTAACTTTACTTGACTCCTATTGACTTGTCATAAAAATTAAGAAATAGTAAATAATAGGAGTAATTTTATCAAATCACCATTTGAATATAATTAATGCAATGTATTAAAAATATAATAGGGAAATAACTATAATTAATGACAAAGGTAAATTAGGAACTAAATATAAAATTATCTCTTGATTTCATAAACTGGACAAGTATTGTTGGATATCCTAAAATAATATAGGGGCCAAGTAAAGATGTACAGAGGGAGTATTTGAATATTAATTTGACCTAGGAGAAGTACATATCTTTTTATTTTATGTAAAAAAAAGGCTAGTAATATATATTTTATTTATCTATTTATTTTTTGATCTTAAGTATAGTTAAAATTAAAAAATATATTTTTTAAATAAACTAAGAAATAAAATAAAATAAATAAATTGAAGTGAATGAAATGGTCATTTTATTTATGATTCTTAAATATTTTTTTAGAAAATAAACTAAGAAAGAATATGGATTAGGAATAAATTAGTAAAAAATGGTCATTTTATTTATGATTCTTAAATACGGTATAAATTGGAAAGTGATCGAGATATGAGAAATTAAATATAAATAAATAATTATTATTAACTTAGTGTAAAGAATGATATATATTTTCTTTGTAGCATGTAAATAAAATAGGAGATTTGCCATTTAAAGGGAGTTTCAAGAAGTTCCAAAAGAGAAATAAGTCCATAATAATATGCCTACAGCAAATGGTCTTGAGAATAATTAAGCAACATTAAATGATTTTAATTGTTATGAGTTAAGTACAATTTGGAATTTAGTCCAAAACCAAAATAAATAAACAAGTACACTATTTTGGTTTTCATAAATTATTGTGGCGCTACAAATCACTTTGTTCAATAAAAACTTAATAAAAAATAAATTCTTTGCTATTTAAATGTATTCTTCCATTGTTTGCTCTTTAGTTTCTCAAGAACTGTCACTCACACTCAAATCCTCTCCTGCACCATCCACCACCGCCGTCATGAAACACCAAGAAGATGCAAAATGACAAATGCTTTTGGTTCATGCTGGTGACCATCTGTCTTCACCACCACCATTACTGAGCTGCTAGCGCCGCTGTGTACGGCGGAGAAGGGAGGAGGAGCTCATTTTCTCCGGTGAGAAAACTTTAGTAGTAGCAGTTTCAATAAATGTTCCATAAAATATTAACAAGAACTTTTTAGTTCACATGCATGGTAAGTTAGTGTGAGTTTGAAGCAAACGTCCATTAGCATCACATGTATGTTGTCTTCTTAGAGTGAAGTTTCAAACAGCATCACCACTTTTTTCTACAACCCCGTTTCCTTGATTTTGATTTTCACTCAATAATGGAGAAGAAAAGCCACCATTTTTTCACTTTTCCTTCATGTTATTTCTTGTTTTTCTTGTTGTTATGGTTAAGTATGAGCTCAAAGACTGTATTTTTAGTGAGCTCTGTTTCTCCTGATGGACAAGCTCTGCTTTCTCTGCTTAAAGCAGTTGACCCTTATGCAAAGTCATCATCTTCTGTGCTTTCTTCTTGGAACCCTTCAAGTTCAACTCCATGTTCTTGGCAAGGGATTACTTGTTCTCCTCAAGAAAGAGTTATTTCACTTTCCATCCCAAATACGTTCCTAAATCTCTCTTATTTACCCTCTGAACTCTCTTCCCTTTCATCTTTGCAGCTTCTTAATCTTTCTTCTACTAATATTTCTGGAATAATCCCTCCATCTTTTGGTTCTTTTTCTCATCTTAGGCTTTTGGACCTTTCTTCTAACTCACTTTCAGGTTCTATTCCATCAGAACTTGGTGGGCTTAGTTCACTTCAGTTCTTGTTCTTGAATTCAAACAGATTGACTGGTAAGATCCCACCAGAGTTAGCAAATCTTTCTTCACTAGAAATCTTTTGTCTCCAAGATAATCTCCTCAATGGGTCAATACCATCACAGTTAGGGTCCTTAGTGTCACTCCAGCAGTTTAGGATTGGGGGAAATCCATATTTGAGTGGTGAAATTCCTGCACAGTTAGGCCTGCTCACTAATCTTACAATGTTTGGTGTTGCGGCGACTGGTCTTTCGGGCGTTATTCCACCTACATTAGGGAATTTGATCAATCTTCAGACACTGGCAATTTATGATACTGAAGTATTTGGTTCGATACCGCCTGAACTTGGGACGATTTCGGAGCTTAGGTACTTGTATCTGCACATGAATAAGCTCACTGGTTCGATACCTCCTCAGTTGGGTAAGTTGAAAAAGCTTACTAGCTTGCTTTTATGGGGAAATTCATTAACTGGACCTATCCCAGCTGAGATTTCGAATTGTTCGTCTCTCGTGATTCTTGATGTTTCTGCAAATGATTTGTCCGGTGAAATTCCTGCTGATTTGGGGAAGCTATTGGTTCTTGAACAGCTTCATTTGTCTGATAATGCTCTTACCGGTTCTATACCGTGGCAGTTAAGTAATTGCACTAGCCTGACAGCTCTTCAGCTAGATAAGAACCAATTATCAGGCCAAATTCCCTGGCAAGTTGGTAAGTTGAAGTACTTGCAGAGTTTTTTCCTGTGGGGAAATTCGGTTTCAGGAACCATTCCTGCTGCTTTTGGTAGCTGTACTGAGCTATATGCACTTGATCTTTCGAGGAACAAGCTCACCGGATCGATCCCTGAGGAGATATTTGATTTGAAGCAGCTGAGTAAATTGTTGCTTCTTGGGAATTCATTAACTGGAAGGTTGCCTCGAAGTGTTGCGAGATGCCAGTCTCTGGTGAGGTTGAGGCTTGGTGAAAATCAGCTTTCGGGACAGATTCCTAAGGAGATAGGTCAATTGCAGAATCTTGTGTTTCTTGATTTGTACATGAACCATTTCTCTGGCAGCTTGCCTTCTGAAATTGCCAATATTACAGTTCTTGAGCTGTTAGATGTGCACAACAATTACCTAACTGGGGAAATACCACACCAGATGGGGGAGCTTGTGAATTTAGAGCAACTTGATCTTAGCAGGAACAGCTTCACCGGTGAGATCCCTTCAAGTTTTGGCAATCTCAGTTACTTGAACAAACTTATTCTGAGTAACAATCTGCTCAGTGGTTCAATTCCAAAGTCTTTTGAGAACTTGCAGAAGTTAACTCTACTTGATTTGAGCTCAAATAGTCTTTCTGGTGAGATTCCATCTGAGCTTGGTTATATCACAAGCTTAACAATCAGTTTGGATTTAAGCTCGAATCGTTTCACTGGTGAACTTCCTGAAAAGTTGTCCGGTTTGACACAGTTGCAATCTCTTGATATTTCTCATAACTTGTTGAGTGGAAGGATCACAATTTTAAGCTCCCTGACCAGCCTTACTTCCCTGAATGTTTCATACAACAATTTCTCAGGGCCTATTCCTGTCACACCATTCTTTAGAACTCTCAATTCAGATTCTTTTCTGAAGAATTCACTCTGTCAATCGGTTGATGGTTATAGTTGTTCTTCACATATAATGGGAAGTAATGCGTTGAAGTCACCGAAAACCATAGCTCTGGTTGCAGTGATTCTGACTTCCGTAGCCATAGCAGTCGTGGCTACATGGATTCTTGTGACGCGAAACCACAGATATGTGTTTCAGAAGTCCCAAGGCATGTCAGCCTCTTCAGTAGGGGCAGAAGATTTTTCCTACCCTTGGACTTTCATCCCCTTTCAAAAGTTCAATTTCACCATCGACAACATTTTGGATTGCTTGAAAGATGAAAACATCATTGGGAAAGGATGTTCTGGTGTTGTATACAGAGCAGAAATGCCTAACGGTGAGGTGATTGCAGTGAAGAAGCTTTGGAAAACAAAGAAAAATGAGGAGCCAGTAGATTCTTTTGCGGCAGAAATTCAAATTCTCGGACATATTAGGCATCGAAACATTCTGAAGTTATTGGGGTATTGTTCAAACAAGAGTGTTAAGCTGCTTCTCTACAACTACATTTCATATGGCAATCTCCATCAGCTCTTGCAAAGTAACAGAAATTTGGACTGGGAAATTAGGTACAAAATTGCAGTTGGATCAGCTCAAGGCCTTGCTTATCTTCACCATGACTGTGTTCCAGCCATTCTTCATAGAGATGTCAAGTGCAATAATATACTGATCGATTCCAAGTTTGACGCTTATATAGCAGATTTTGGACTTGCAAAGCTAATGAATTCGCCAAACTATCACAACGCCATGTCCAGTGTAGCAGGATCTTATGGATATATTGCTCCAGGTATGCATTCTCTAGTGTCTGCTTCTCATCATACAAACTGAAATGTATTAATTACTTAAAAATACATTGCACTTGAGATATTTTCAGTTACTAATATTTCAATATAAATGCCAAAATAAATCGTAACATTTTTCCAATGTTTACTTTAGAATCATAGTTTGTCGAGTGTGACATAAATATTTGTTAATTATGGTTGCAGAATATGGATATACAGCGAATATAACAGAAAAGAGCGATGTCTATAGTTATGGAGTGGTGTTACTGGAAATACTTAGTGGGCGTAGCGCTGTTGATTCTCAGATAGGTGATGGGCTTCACATCGTTGAGTGGGTAAAGAAGAAAATGGGAAGCTTTGAACCAGCTGTTACAGTTCTTGACGCTAAGCTCCAAGGTTTACCTGATCAAGTGGTCCAAGAAATGCTGCAAACGCTTGGAATAGCGATGTTCTGTGTCAACTCATCACCAGTTGAAAGGCCAACAATGAAGGAAGTTGTGGCACTTCTAATGGAAGTGAAGAGTTCACCTGATCAAGAATTTGGGAAAACTTCTCAGCCTCTAATAAAACAGCCCTCAACTCAAAGCTGATTATTTTTGTTATGTTCTTTTGCTTTTAACTAAGAAGAGTAGGGATTAGTTTTCTTTAGTTCCCAAGATATTAGCAAATCAACTCATTGTTCCAAGCATTGGATAATGTCTTGGGGTCCATTGTGTACATATTTCAGAAACATCGATGTAGTTTATTTGCTGCTTCATTTGCTGAGATTTTAGTATTCAAAATGCTTGCAGCTGCACCTATAATATCTTAATTTACCATAGTTTCAAGAAAGAAATATAGAAAGAAGAAACCATAGTAGGGATGTAAATAGGACAGGGCAAGCCTTGACCTATTAACATTTTGACCCACCCTACCTTGCTCCGTTTAGCATCTTTCAAATAGATTACCCTCCCTGCCCCACCCCACCCGCCTGTCTTGGAGCAACCGTAGAAGCATATGATCTATTGGTCACAGTTCAAGCCGTGGAAGGAGTTACTAATGCATTAGATTAGATTATTTACATCACACTTGTTAAAGTGCTGATTTTTTCAATCCTGCCAACATAGGATGTTTTGTGCACTGAGTTGCTGATAGAATGAAGAAAACGGACAACTCTGAAAACCAAATATATTACTCATGTAATGACAATAGATACCAGCTTTTCAAACATAATTTGTGCAATTTTAAGTACAAAAAGTTCTTACTCTTCTTAAGGTTATAGGGAAAAATTTGCCACTGTTAAAACCAAGTATTTCTAATGTCCTTTTACTTTCAAGAACAGCAGTTGACTTAAAAAGTTAGTCAACAAAGAATGGGTAGAGGAAGGACCCCGACTTTGGTCTAGTGTTAAGTGTAGCGCGTAATGCATGGGTTAGTTATGTCTCATAGGTTTGCATCCAGTCGTAGACAGAAGTCTAGTATTTAATTGTGGAATGATGGAGAGGAAGGAAGGATAAACTTATATATTGATATAATTTTGGAGAGGTTTATTCCTGTACATGAAAGATTTTTCAAGATTTTTGTGTATACAATAAGAAATCTTTAAGATAGTAGCAATGGGTACATTAGCTCCCCATGTTTTGTTTTTGTTGAAATTTTCAGGCAGGATTTATGGCAAGTATTCAAAGTCAAGATTCACATTTTCTGAATTTCTGTAAAACAGAGGAACACCCCATCATTTCAACACATACTAAACTGTCTGATATTGCCAATATTGAGACAAAAAAACAGGGGGAACCAAAGAGCCATGTTCTGTGAAGGAAAAAGTGGAGGGAGCATTTAGACCACTCCATCATTTGACCTTTTACCATTCTATCAACCTTTTCTTATCTTGCGTGTCGCATCGTCACTCCCTTTGGCAGCATTCACTAATAGTTTCAATTCAAAACTCACTTACTTTTCCAATGATTTTTTCCAAACAAATAGTTTGCAAATTCCCAAGAAGTGAACCATGCCAAAAATGAAAACATCATAACATTGAAAACTCAATGAAACAATATCTTATTTAGGTTCCGATTAATTCAACAATTGGATTATTGGTGTTATCGGGTTATTAGTTTAGAATTTACTTTTTTAAGGTAGGAATCTTTCGGTATGGGTGAAGCGTGGGGTCATATTGGAATTGGGACCCAAAAGAAACTTGGGCATTTATTACTTGGATCGTATTTGCAATTTATTTACATACTCAAACAAATAGAAATTTGCGGGGTGCAAATTCTGCAATTGTAGCGTCTATAGACTTTCTTATAATTTGAATATGCTATTTTGGGGTCAATCTATTAGGAATAAGGTTACATAGTTATTGTTCTTTTCCATCAACATTTAATTGAATTCAAGACAAGTTATTACAAATACAAGAGTGGGTAACACATTGTATAAACTAACATGCGGGCCCTGTGAATAAAATATTGTATTGATGATTCACACAATTTTCTATCATATGTAGTTCAATTTCATTGTTTTTTCCTTAATTTATCGAGAAAGATTACTTTTTTGGGGCCAAGGGATTGGTACTGATCTTGGGAATGAACTTATTAGTCTTCTGATATATCTCAGCATGAAGGATGAGGGCAAAGAGTTGTATTTGTTTATAACCTCTCCTGGAGGCTGGGTGGTACCTGGGCTCGCCCCTTTACGATACTATCCAATATGCGCAACCAGATATCCATATTATCGCCACAAAGAAGAGCTTTCGGATTTTCCAGAAAAGATGGAATCAAAACTTAATAAATTTTTTCTTTTTGATGGATGCATGAACCTGATACCAAAAAAGTAGCCAAGAAGAGATGTTTGATGAATTATCTTTTATTCTAGATTTGTGATTTGGGAGTCAGTATAACTAGTATGTGAACCAAAAGATGCCTACTAATATAACAAGTTAACACAAATGATTCTTATACCCAACCACAGCTAACTTGCATTAGGAGTTTAGTTAATTAACTTAATTTCAAAGATATTCCACCTTGCTCATCAATATTTAAGTGAAGAAATAAGGGGGAACAAACAGATGTAGACCATGCCTTCATCTCCATTATCCACATGACTTAAAGTATAGGATATGTATATATGGTAACTTCTTGTGAAAATATTAAAGAATTTGGTCAAAACCAAATCTAAAAAGATCCTGGAATTCAGTTTTAGCTTTTTTTGTCAGCTTCTACCCCATCACCTCTTTCATAAAGAAAATAGCATATGCAATGTATATGCTTTTGAGTGGCAATAATTAGAAGAAGCTATTCTCACTATTATATTATATATATATATATATATACTGTGTATACGTTTTATATAATTAGGCAAGCACTGTTTGGTCGTAGAGCCAACCATATGTTGCTTCGTAATTTTTGTTAGAGAGCATTTTAAACCTTATCTCAGATAGTCCATGAGAGAGGGGCAGAAAGAGAGCACCAAAAGGAGGCATTTTCTTTATATTTAAATATTTTGGGAAAAGTGAATCATCATGTACTCTAATCCCTTTTGAAATTTGAAAAATTACGGATTTGGTGATATTTTTTATTTACTGTCGTTTATAACAATAAATAGCAATATGATAAATTTATATTTATATTAAAAGTGAATTATGCATGCAATATAAATGTATAATATATTATGTTTCTATGGTAAAAATTGATATAATGTATTGTAAGTATATTACATATGTGATAAATATATTATTCATCAATAAAAAAACTTGAATTAAATGTGTTTTATAAATTATTCTTTGTAATATGTATTAAAATTATATTATAAATATTCTGTCCAAAAATATTATTACTATAAATGATAAATATTTTTTTAATTTGAAATTCACGAGACTGGGTCGAATTTGCTGATGCTCTCATTTTTTATACAAATCCAAGATAGGGAAACTTTTAGGTCCTATTATATTAAAACATACATAAATTTAAATCAATTGAAAGTAGATTATTTTTGAAAAGGACCCTCAACTCGAATATGATATATCAGAATAATGAGAAAGGAAAACAAGAAACAATAGCAACCATAAAATCAATGAACAACAAGTGATGATGGAATCAAGAGCCCAAACACTACAAAAAAAAGGGCTAAACCCCTAAAAAATCTAGACAATAATTCCACATTTACTTAACTTCTACCCCCAATAGACGACGTCAATAGAAAAAATATATATTTTTAAATCAAACTTCACATAGATTGTGCATGTTAAGAAGGTAGCAAGCCCCCCAGGATTGGCATTATATATACATCAGGAGGTTTCTCCATATTTAACAGCATTTGCTAATTTAAACACAACCATGTAGACAATAGGTGGTACAACATCATCATTCAAACAAATAATTCTAGTAAAAAGGGTTCCAAAATATCATGAAAATAATCTCTTATGACCAATTACAAATTGAATATAAAAACACAAAGATCTCTTGTAAAAAAGACATAAAACTAAAAACAAGTTTATAAAGAGCTACAAAACAAATCTCAAGCTGAATACAGTTATTAAGAATTTTGCCAGACAGAAGACAAGTGCCTTGACAGGGCTTCACAAGTTCAGATTCTCAAGTAAGCTTGAAGAGTTGATATAGCTCATCTAGCTCCTATGGCTATGCTGAAGGCTCTTTCCATATTTATCATGCCAACATTAACCCTAAATGATTATTTATCAACTCATCTACACAACATTACACAAATTTGGATGATTTTGCTGCCTCTGATTCTCCCAGAACAAACACATCTGATAGACTTTTGCAGTTCTATATAATTCATGTCAGGTGGTTTTGCTAGTTTTTGATTCCAAGAAACCTAACAAATATCAGCAAATCAAACAAAAGACTCAAGTTAATTAAGATGATACCAGTTACCATGTATAATGATATATTGATCCCAACAACCTCAGTACAGCAGTGGTTATACGATTGGTGCTGCCTAAATTGAATATGAAAAATCAGCTCCTATGTATACAACAATACAAATAGGTGGCAAAACATTGTCATATAATTTAGCACTTGGGAAACACGCTTCAGATGTCGATCACAACTTTGAGATATTCTGGAAAAAGAACATCCATCTTCATCGACTGCATCATTCACACAAAGTCGCTTGCTCAATTCAGTAAAGAAAGGAAGAAGTTCAAATATCTAGGCCAATGAAGGACCTTTTTAGGACTACTTAAAGCATAACTGGCAAGCTGAATGTAATTATTAAGATTTTGACAGACAGAAGATAACTGCCTTGGTACAAAGTAGGTCATAGACTTGAAACAGTTGCAAGATCAAATGGTTATGCTGAAGGCTCTTCCCTTATTTAGCACGCTAACATTAATCCTGCAAAAAAAATTATTTTCATTGATCAACTCATCCGAATCACCTTGCAAAGTTTGTAAAATCTTTGCTGCCTCGAATTTTACCAAAACGAATAAAGCTGTCAGGATTTTGCAGTTCATACTAGAAATAGATAGTTCATGCCAACTAGCTTTCCTAGTTTTAGTGCCAAGATGCCTAACAAGAACTGGTGAATCAGACACCAATAAGGCTACCAGTTAAAGCAGCTCAGGTATCCATTTAAAATGTATATGTCTCAAGAGACCAGCAGAGCTTCTATCAAAACTAATGAGCAATGGAAGTTCAATTTTACGAGGAATCTGAATGACAGGGAGATGAGGGAATTTTGCTGAACTTTTATTGATTGTGGAACCATTCCAATGTTTGACTCAATACCAGGATAAGCCAACTTGGAAAATCAATAACAAATGCCAATTCACTGTTAAATCCTGTAATGTTTACATGAATTCTGGGGGGCTGCAGAATTGTTCTTGGCTGTAGAGATAGAACTGGAAAACACATGCTCCCTATGGAGTTATGTGTTTACCATGGTTGGTGGCTAAAAGAGCTTTCTTACACAGGAGAATTTGCAGAGAAGAGAATTTTAGTTATGCTCTAGATGTTTTTTATGTCGTGCCAAGCCAGAGAGTGTGAATCATTTGTTTTTACATTGTTGTATCATCGATAAGTTATGGCATTTGTTCCTAAATGTGGTGGGACTAGAAAGGTGCATGCCAAATGAAATTGGAGACTTAAGGTGCTGAAACATAAGGGAAAACAAAAGAAATGGTGAGACACTATATCTACCAGTATTTGGAGGACAATTTGGAAAGAAGGCTTGTCAGATGTTTTGAAGACAATGGAAGCTCTATTCACTATTCAGAAGATTAAGACACTTACCTTTTCTAAAAAAAGAAACCTCAGTAAAATAAAGAAGTGAATATCAGTAGATACACAGAGGCCAAGAAGTAAGGGAATATGGTGAATTCTGCTCCTAGTAACTCATAATCACTTGAGCCAAGATAGAGAAATAGAATGTATCACATTTGAGTTAAAAATAACATGCCTAGACAGATTGATTTAGCATACATTTTTCTATTTTTTATTTCTGATAGTACTGCATTACATACAATTGATATTAATGTCGAATAAGTGCATAATCAATAAACGGTCAGGTTCTGTCTGTTGTGTTGTCTGCCAGGGTGTTGTTATTTTTTGCATAAGTGTCAGGATGTTGTTCTATACACGGTCAGATTCTGCCGTAACCCTGCAAGAAAGCTTCTGACCAAACGGACATGGCATGACATGACTACTTCCGTCAGACTATCTTTTCTTCTCAAAAGAAGCAAGTAGATAACCCAACTTCAATCAATATGGCTAGACTGCGATATCTATCCAGTACCACATACAGTAAAGATCTTCTAGTCGGGGCTTTCACAAACATTAACAGAAGTATAACAAATCATGATGATTGCCTTCCTGCAATTCTACATATTTGGTATGAAAACCCAAAGTTTAAGCTGTTTGTCCATACTATTGTCAATTATGTTCATTAATGAAATATTTACACACGCAACTAGGTATGAGCTACAGCTGAGAGTACAACATTGACAATGACGAAGGAAGAAAGGGCATGTGCTCCTCCAGTTTTATGTAGAGACAGTACATACAACCGACACATAATTGTTACATGAATATCAATCCGGACTAGTATCAAAACTCATAACAGCATCACAAAATTATTCTAAGAGGAATATGGTAGGCAAATTTATCCACCTTGAAAAATGCTTCAGAAATGCACATCTTACAACAATGTTCTCAATCATCAAACAAAAAATTCTTCTAATTCATACTGACAAGTCATAGACCATATCCAGTTACACCCGATTCCCATTATAAGCATTTGCATCGCTCATTGCCAACCATGGAAGTTATTGTATTCATACATTGATCAAAAGAATCAAAATTAAGAAAAATAAACCATAACCAAACTAAACACTGCTCACCAATCATTCATTCAATTGCTCAAGCTCAGCCTTCAATTGCTCAATCTTAAGCCCCATAGACCTTTGAATCACCCCCTTTTCACTCTCTGAAAGCTTTCCCAACAACCCTTGATACAAGTCAAGAACTTCCTTAACAGCAGCACGAGCACATTCAGCTTCTTCATTAAAATACACAGTCTCTTTAGATTCCATGGCTGATTCTATCTCCTCTCTTGCCTCCGCAAACTTGAGGTTGATTTTATCAACTTCTCTGTCAGTTTCAACACTATATCGCCTTATATTCTGAAAATTGACCAGCTGGGTTGATGAACTTGACCTTGTCGGATCAAGAAAATGTCGGGTCTTGGTGAGGTTTAAGGATGAATTTGAGAGAGATGTAAGAGTTGTTGAGGAAAAATAAGATTTGGGTATTGTAGATTTCTGAAAGGGGTGTCTGAAAAGCGATTTACAGAGAGAGATTGATGAACGTCGATGCATTTTGATTGAACCAAAGAAATGGTGCTGGCAGAAAACTGCAAAACCCTTCCTTTGCTGTTCTTGGTGGCTTAAACCCCAATCCTAATTTAGCGATCAAATTTTGTAAAGGAATTTGGGCCGTGACCCGGATGATGAACATGGAAAGCCCACGTAGCCAGCTTGCGTAGTTGCATTTTTGGAGAAAGAATTTTACACCACGTATAACGAAATAGGACCCCTAATTTACTTCGTCTAAAAAGGATATTGTTTGATTATAGACGGAGTTTAAGAAAATAAAGAAAATTTTTAAATTTTGTGATCCTAAATTAAAATTATGTCAAATATACCAAAATATTCTTTAATTTGACACCCCTTCGTTAGAAAATTACATTGTATAGGTAGGTCAAATTTTGATTTTATACTTATATATATTAATGTTGACACCTCTTAACACAAGAAGAAAAGTTAGTGCAATGGTTGAGGTGCTGCAAAAAAGCTTTCAAACTATTGATAGGTCAAGTGTTTACTTCATTATTTTACTCAAATTTCTAGCTCCACCATTGCTTAAACATGCTAGGTGGAAAACTAAAATTGAAATGTTACCCAAAAAAAGGTGAGGGGAGGGGGGAGTCATTTTTTAAACACATCAGAGAAACAAAAAATTGCTTCTCTGATGTTTTCTAGCGGTGGAATGATTGTACGCCGGATGTATATCAAGTATATATCATTACTATCATGTGTATATACATGCACCGATATACAAACAAGTGACCTACACATGATATATCAATGTATATATCTCACATATATATAATTGTGATACAATGACATACACACGATATTTGTGACACATACGATGCATGTATTAACATGTCATTTATCTCATGGGAATGTCAATGAAAAAGAATAGTACTACAATTGTGTCCACTTTTGAAGCTATTGTAAATTTATTTAAAATAATATATTTTCTTGTTTCCTTATGTATGGTGGAATGTTCACATATAATTAAAAAAGAACGAGAAGAAAACACAAAGATTAGAGAATGTTTAACAACTTGTTTGGATACTGGTTTTCTATGATGTGGTACGGATCGTAAGAGATTCATATTTATTTTGATTATTTCTTTAATCACATGATATCGTATGATTTTCGATAATAAAATAGTGGTGGTTAGGATTAATTAGGGTTTGTGAAAAAAGAGAATGTCAACAAGAAAGAGAAATATCTAAAATCCTTTAACTTTATGTGATGTGTTGGAATGTTATCATATCTTTCAAAAATGGTTTAGATATGTAATTATAAAAATAGTTAGTTCGATTTAATCATTTGAGTTTAAGTTATAAAAATACAAAGGACTATCAAGTTTAACACTATCATCATGTCCATATCTCATTCACATTCAAGTATTTACAATTCAAGGTTCTAGACTCAATCGTTAGGCATAGACATTCAATCATAGTCAAAATATAATCAGGGTTTATGAAATAAAAGATTTAAATCATTCATTCATTCAAGAGATAAGTTCCTAGTACATGGAGACATTTACTTATAGTAAAAAATATAGTTAGGATTTATGTAGAATATGAATTATCAGTTAGGCAAGGTTGTGCAATAATACCCTAGAATTTCAACAGAACCTTCAAGGGTTCATTCATAGGAGACTCAAATCATTAACAAATCAACCAATTACATATTTGGGGCACATGGAAGAACAAAATTCATGCTTTAGTTAGGTCTTACATATTTCGAACGAAGACTGGATAATCAAACGATGAAGCTTTGGCTTAAATTTCTTGACCTCTAGCCTCCTCTTCTCTCCTTAGCCCTAATTCTTGAGTTAAAATAGTGTAAAGTGATTAGGAATTCTTAGGAAGTGTTTTAAGATCGAAAACAACCTTAGGAAGTCGTGGGTTAAGTATAGGAGGGGTGGAGAAAAGACTGGAATGCCCCTCATTAAAAGCGTCATAGAAAACAATGGTGAAGCAAGTCCACATCAGTTCATTGTCTTTCGAAACACATAAAATGCATTCATCACATGCATTTGATGGATTAACACATAAATCGCACTCAAGAAGTTCGTTTTATGAAGAAAACCATAAAACACATTCATCGAATGCGTTTTATGAATAAAAGTGTAAAATAAATCATCTTCGAACATATCTGCGATGTAGACGTGTCGCGCACCCTTCTAGTTAAGCAATTTTGCTCTGAAAAATCATCTTTTAATCCGATTGGTCTAAAATTCAACCGAGATCAATTTTTCGCCCTGATCGATATTTTGGCCTCGGATTTGCCAAAAAAGTTAGGATGATGCGTTATGCGAGCAATCTTTCGTCTAGGAGTATTTTGATAATTTCTAGAATATAACAGTACGTTATGTTGAAATTTAACATAAGAGTATTATGTTAATTTTTTTTATTTTGAATTTAAAACTTATGTTATATTTTAAATTTTATTTATGTTGGTAGTATATCACTTGATATTTTACATTACAAGTCATTTATTTTTTAGTTAGATTTGATAGAGTATCTTTTTGTCAAATATTTTAATAATTTTGCTATGACATTATATTTATAATATTTATATTTTTTTTCAAACATTGTATTTCATATGTTTGCATAAAACTTGTATTTTTGTTTCTGATTAATTTAATTAAAATATACTAATAATATAAATTGATTTTCTTTACAATATTAGTTAAGAACATATGTTTACTAATTAATATATTTTCAGAAGATAATATATCTCTTAAACATTTAATTTAATATTATTTGTAAATGTCCTTACTTGTCTAATACAAATTTTTAATTTTACATAATTAACTTTTGTTTTTAAAATTTAATATAACCTTATAATTCTACTTGTGCAACCAAACAACACATTTGTAATTACAGTGTAATTACATTGTGACAAACAGACAAGATATACTAATTACTAGACTGTGTAATTACTAAGATGATAATTACTATTCTAATAATTGTACCAATTTAAGTTACAGATGACTTTCCAAACCGACCCTAATAGATTTTTATGTATAAAATATATTCAATGGATAGGTTGATTCCAAAAGAGACTAACATGTTTAATCGCATTTCATAATGTGATTTATTAGTCTCTTTTGCAAAATGCAACATGGTGACATAATATGATAACTAACAAGTCTCACCAAAACCACTACACTTAATCAACTATTATAACAAATTAATAAATCACATCTTGGACCAAACTACATGTCATGCAACTAATCTACAAATCACTCAACAACCCCATCTTAACCTACAATTTATATAATCACACCCCATATGCTCTGCATTAAACCTGGATTTACCATCCATTTAGAGAATACCAGTCATTCAGCTTAGAAAAATCCTATCAAGATAGACTTAATTATACTTCTTTCATGGCTCGCGCACTACTTCTACTCACACAAAACAAGTTTGCTAGCCTATATCAAGTAGGTTTTGCCACAGGAACATTGTTCCTGTGTGTGCTGGCGCTCTTCATGTGCGCCAGCCATTCAAGGAAATGGAAGCGCAAGTGGAGAGCATGTTATGGATATGATGATCAACATGACCCTGTGATTCAACTCAATCATGAAGAGATTGATGAGAGTTGCCATTTTGGAGGTGTTGATCCAAGCACATGTAGTGGTGAAGTCTCAATATGGAAGAAGAATATAATCATGGGAGGAAAATGCCAGCTTCCTGAATTTTCTGGTGTCATAATTTATGATACTGCTGGAAATTTAGTTAATCCCAAAACTCCACGACCTCTTGCTCTTCCATGGAAAGAATAGTGTTGTTTACTTCTGTTTAGTATTCTTATAACCAAGTGGGCAGTAAATAATGATGCACTCTATCAATGTTTTTGTTTTTCTTTAATTCATCTCGTATTCAAAATTCACTAGTTCAATTAATTCAGATTCATGACATGCAAGCCCACAAAATCGTCAACTACAAGAATACAGATCCTAACCATATACAGATTAAACAAAACATAGAGACGGAAAATGATGGACAAAGTTTGAGAAAACAGTTCAATTCTTAGGTATCCGAGAGTAGCCACACGCTGAATATGCAGTTGTAAGTATATTACAATAATAGCTGGTGCATGCCACCGGAGGGCATGGGAGAGGGCGGAGTAGGGCAGAGGGTAAAGGGAAAAAATACTATCATACATTTCTGATTCATGAAATAAGGTAATTGCACCTTTTTAATCAGCAAAAGGTTGGATGTATCCAAGAAAATCAAGAGCTTTCCTTGTTATGGAATAATTATTTGCGCCAAAGAAATCAACCGTACATCTCAGGCTTCAAGATCCCCACATAAGGTAAGTTCCTATAAACCTCCGCAAAGTCAAACCCATAGCCAACCACAAAACAATCTGGACACTGCATGCAAATTAAAACAAGAATGATAAATACAAGGTTACTTATACGCATCAAGATTCCCAGTGCAGAATAGAACATTATAAGTTAACTTTACAAAGAGAAAACAAGAGTCTCAATAATCTTTTCCTGCTCGAGGAAAAGGGGAGCCTGCCCTGGAGAGGGGGCGATGCAGGAGCTCTTGAAATACAAGCTACAACAATTTTCTTTCATGACATGTTATTATAATCTGGCTATACATCAAAACTAGTAACAGTCTAACGGACGATCTCTAATCTATTGTAATTGGATTTGCCAATAGTATCTTTCTCTGAAGTTGACTAGCACAAATGCAGAGAAATCTCATATTCTCGATTTAGTTATGGCTTTAGAAAGTTAAAGACTTGCCATCAATTTACAGAACCCATGCTTGTTTCACCTTTATTGCATAAATGATCACTAACCAATGTACTAAAGGGACCTGACTTCTTTGTCAGCAATTATTTGTTATTATACCAACGAATAACTTCAAGTATTCTCATGCTGAAGGGACAAATTTAAAAGGCCCACAATCCTAGAGACAAATATATAAAAAAACTGGCCAGTTTCACACCATGGTCAAGAAATTTTCTTAGGCAATGATTATTTCACAGGTCGAGAGAGATGATCTTACACATATACATCAAAATTATCAAATTTAAACTAACGGTTAACAGAAAGGTTCTCGAAATATACTTTTTCCCAAAATATGCTTTAGCTCTTTAGCTAAGGCAGGAGATTATAATAGTTCTCCCCTTCTCTTTTTTACTTTGTCTACTTTCTGTTGGAGAGTCTGGGAAGCAGAAAAAAACTATGACTAAAGAAGCGGCAGTCATTTTTGTGTTCTTTTGTTTTTTGTGCCTAGGAGACAAGATAAAATCAACAAAGTTGGACACGGTAAAAGAAAAAACTCAAGAAACAATCACAATCAAATATGAGGCAGTGAATTATATAACTACAATGCTTTATGCAGCCAGAATGAAGGACTTTCCTTAAAACAAAGAGAATGTTAGAGATTACCTCAAAACCACAGTAGAACTTCCCCTCTCCCAGAAGTTTAACATCAACCTTCCTCTTTGATGGTTTATCAAGGAGAGTACACACTGATATGGAGGATGCCCCTTTAGATTTCAAGTATTCAAAGAGGCAGGCCAATGTGTTTCCTGTATCCACAATGTCCTCAACCTAGGGAAACGTCAGAAGCGCCATGAATATCAGCTCCGATTGAACGCATTTTAGAACAATAATTAGTCAAACAAAATGACAGTTTGCTGATAGGCAGGTTAAGTATAAACATGATCACTGATATGATTATACAACTTAAATACAGGGTTTACGACTTCAACCGATAGGATAAAGTTTAGCTGAAACAGTCAGCATTCACCAAGCACGTAACTAAAATTATACACATTGCAAGGTCTGCGCACGCTCTGTCCTCCTTGGACCTCACTTTGTGGGATACTATTGGGTGTGTTATTATTGTTGACACTGCAACCAAATTACACACAACACACACTAATGGTTCATATATAAGATGAAGGGAATTAGGAGACCAAGACAAGCAATGAAGCAATAGCAACTGTTATGACGGCAATAGATGGAAGCACAACAATTTAACCAGTCAAGACATTTAGAGAACGCAAGCCAAATTAGCAATACCCTACTACACTTGGCAGGTTCTCCCCTGAATACTAACATATTCAACAGGAAAACGTGCAACTTATGTTGAACCTACCAAAATCATAAGGAATAAATGGAAGATTTACGCATGATCTTTAGTCAAGTCGTAAATACGACATCTCAATTATAGAGGCACAATCAAACCCTTGCTCTCCTACTAGTTATAAACAATCTTTCTGTATGATCACCCACAACTAGACATGACCATTTTTCTCAAGCCAAAAAAGTGCAGATAGATTAATATGCCAAGTTTTACAAACAGGGGCGTAGCCACAGCTTTGCCTACGGGTTCGACAAACCCCACCCAGTATCACTGGCTCAAACTTTGTATTTGTGTTCAAAATTCCACTTAACATGTTAAACAATTAATCAAAAACCCGTTAAGTTGTGTTTTCTAGAGTCGAGAACCTATTTACCGAACAAAGATTGCATTTTTAATCAACTTAAGGGTATATTCGCCAAAGAAACTACCAGCAGCATATACCAAATTAACAAAACTGTAATACTCCTCACAAAGGGAATCCTCCCCCAAAAAAACAAACACTGTAAATCCAACAAAAACATTCTTACCAAGATGACATGTTTTCCAGTGACATCAATTTTCAAGTCGCAAGAAATCTTGGGTTTGCCACTGGATACAGTACCCGACCCGTAAGATTCGACCCGAACAAAATCAACGGAAATGGGAAGGTTGATTTGGCGAACAAGGTCAGCTAGAAACAGAAAAGCACCAGTAGCAACGCCGACGACTACCGGAGCCGATAATGAAGAAGAAGAAAGTAAAGGCCCTCCATTGTTGGTAGATGGAGCAAAGTTGAGGTTAATTTGGGAAGCAAGTTCGGATACTCGTTGAGAAATTTGCTTCTCTGTGAATAGAATCTTTTCTATATGATCCTCCATAGCAGCCTGGGCAGAATCGGCAACAAGTACAAAAAATTGGCTGCAATGCTACTCAGCCTGTTGCTGGAGATAGGGCTTGTACTTATTTAAATTGAGAAAATTACGTACCTATTTATGAGCTTTTGTCCAAATTTTTAAAATTAAATCATATATATTTTAAGATAATTTAGTGAAATATAATTCTAATATTTTTAGTTTTTTTTATTAAAATTTAAATCTAGTTGAAGTTTATTTGTAGCTTTTCTTATTGCATTCAACAGTTTTTTGGTTGTCTTCTCGAATTGTACCAAAAAATTATGAAGAGCTTTAGATGTTATAATTGCTTCTTTATGTAACAAATTTCAAAGATATTGTATTGTCTTCAACTTCATAATCGACATTGTTTTCTCTGATGCTATCCACAAATTCTCCTAAGCTCTACGCCTCCGAACATGTACTCCCTCTGTCCATCTTTACTTGGCCCCTATACTATTTTAGGATGTTCAACAATACTTGTCCAATTTATGAAATCAAGAGATAATTTTACATTTAGTTCCTAATTTACCCTTGTCATTAATTATAGTTATTTCCCTATTATATTTTTCAATACATTGCATTAATTACATTCAAAGGGTGATTTGGTAAAATTACCCCATCATTTACTACTTCTTAATCCTTGAGCTAAGTTAACAGGGGCCAAGTAAAATTGGACGAAGGGAATATCATTTTTGTTCGGATACTCTATTAAGCTGTTGACATCCATTTTATAGCGATAATCAAGATTATTAATCATGACATCAAATTCATAAATGTCGTTTCTACAAAAAGGATTCATTTAAATTTCCAGAGACTTTATCCCTGATCAAAATTATCCCTCATTAAATCTCAAAAGCACTCTTTAAATTAATAAATATTAATTTATCCATTAAAATAATAAAATTTCATGATCCCGTCGCTATTGATTTAAAAAAGTTTTACTGAATTTTGAAAAGAATTTTTCCTAAAAGATATTTAATAAATAATAATTTATTTTTAGCTAAAATTTAAAAAGTGCTTCTAATTATAATTTTCTTCAATTTTGTTTTTTAAATGGGGAAAACACAACTGCTTTTTAGATTCTGGAAAATAACTTTCATTCTTCAAAATTAACATTTTGAAAGGAAAAAAAACCCTTTTGGAGTCTCAAAAGTTTGGCCAAAAAGATTATTATTATTTTTATTTTTGGTATCGAGTTCAAAAGGATGAGAAGAGAAAACTATAAAAAAAATTTATTGTTAATGAATTTACTTATATTAATAATTATGAATTTACCACTAATTAAATATAACAAAAAGTATAAAAAATATTAGTATTCCAACAAATTTAGTGAAGATATATATAAACATGAAATCACATAGTATACAATATACTATTGAGACATATAAGCACGTAATGCACCATTTCTCACCCGAGCAGTATTTTAAAAAAAATGAATTTAATGTGAATTTTTCATTTACTGAAAAAAAAGTTTTTAAAATTAGGTGGCAGATTTAATGTGGTTTCTGTTAGTTTGGGAAGAGATTTTATTGGATGAACCAGAAAATTAAAGAGTTAATAGTACTATTGTTTCAACTTAATTTATAAGATATATTTTAGCAATATGGAAAAAGAATATATAAAACATAATTAAAAAGTTGGAATAAAATACCTAACAGTGTAAAACTTCCTAACAGAACCAAATGGTATCAGAACCTCCACGACCATTACGAGCAAGCTAAAGGATTACTCATAATGGACAAAAACTAGGTTGCTAGTTTTAGGATACGGTAAATGATTACAGAACATCGCTTTAGCAATAGAATCCTAAATTGTAAAGATATGGACATATCTATATCTATCAATAGTCAGAGTCTAACTCTGTCACGAGCAAATTGAAGAATAAATAACAATTTTATCTCCAGGATTTAAGTCACACAACCAACTTTTGTATCATTCAAGAACGTTGGAAAATGTAAATATCATGTTTCTGTTGTTACATTTGAATCAAGAACTTAGATTTTATAATGAATGAAAGACACTCTTTCTTAGATATTTCTTCCGCTTCTCTCTCCTGCTCTTTTGCAGTTTTGCTATCCCAGGTGAGTTCTTTCTTCTTTTTAATTTTGATTTATCCTGATTTTTGGGGAATTTAAGAGTAGGTCTGGATTCGAACTTATTTTTTGAACTGAACTCGAAAGACAGGGGAGGGGGATAATTGATTGCTATAAATTAATTAATTCAATTGATGGAGTTAATGCGGTGTTCTATTTGCTCGCAGTTTGGCTCACTATAAATTTACAATGGAACTCATTCATTAGCTCTTCCTCAGGCTTGTTATATTTATACAGGTAATAGACTAAGAAGTATATATTATTGTGATGTTAAACAACTTCCCAATGAGGCAAACATATCATGTTAACTTGTAACATGAATTACAGATTATTTTGACTGGCTTATTGCTTTCGGAATGTAGGCAACAGTAATTTACTGTTTTCGCAACACTGGGTGTGCACACTGCAGAGATAAATTCCATGACTTTGAGTTACTTCTTTTACAACAGAAGTTAGACTCCATCTTAAATTATCGTTAAGTCATTTTACTAGGTACTTGCTGTGATGCTTATTTCTGGAAGTGGTGTTGACTTAACTTCATTAATTGTTTGATCATTTAATTGCCCTCTTAACTATGTTCGCCATTGTACTAAATTTTAAAAAACTGTAGCTTCATGCCTTGATAAAATCAAATCTATTTGATGGCTGCATAGTTAATGTCATTATCTTTCGAATTTTGTTAATCTGCAGTGGTATTTGGTGTTGTTTCTGCCGCTGATACAACTCATGATCATGATTGCTAGCATCAAATGAATGTGACACTTCATTTAAAGTAGACCCTGTATCGAAAACATTTAGACAGTTATAATCCTTAGTGTGTTCATAGGAAGTGGACGCAAAATGACTTCCATCATGTCAAACACATGTAATCACAGATTCACATCTAATTATTGAGTGGTGTAATATACAACTTACTACTATAGTTGTTTTAAATGTTTTCTTTCTCAATTTTGGGTGCGATTGTTTGATGCTTAGACTATGATCTGGAGGTAAAAATGTGATGGTTGAAAGAACTTTTATTTGAATAGATCAAATACTAGATAAACTATCTACACTTGTATATTAATTTTGACATAACATTTTTTCTATATACATTAATTTTCTGTCTTGATGACGTTGTCCAACAGATGTTGATGTTTTCGTGAAGACCATGAATAAATGAGGCTGACAACGACTAGCGAGGCTATCTCTTAAAGTTAATACATCACATGATAGTACCAAACAAGCAGTTGGTATGTAGTAGACACATCCTCTTTCTGTTGTTTTATGTAATAAGTTTTTATTAACTGTGCCTCTGACATTGAAGATTTTAGATTTTGATCAAATTCTAGTTTAATCTAAAGTTAGTTTGAAAATGGGACATGTCATTACTGGTGACAATAAGAGATAAATTTTCTAACTTGATTTTCTTAAAACATCATTTGAAACTTGCAGGCACTCTCCGACAAAGCTTTTCTAATTCTTCTTTGGAACATATGATCCTTTTGTTATTTTAAGTCGCCTCATCTTTGGTAGTATATTTGACATTGAAGCCTTTTTTTCTTGCACTATAACTCTACCAAATATAAGCTATAGCTTGTAGTAGAGAGGTTGTTCCCGATAGAACCTTGGCTTAATGAAAAAGTAAAAACTTCAAAACCGTTTGAATAAGGGCTATACTAATTAAAATTTCCTTTTTTTACTACTTTATGGCCTAAAGATTGTGGCGACTGCTAAAAGTACCAGTGTTATTTTTTTTATGGGTATTTGAATATTGGCAAATTTATTGAAAAAGAAAGACAGTTTAGTAAATGCTCTGTATGAATTATGATGGTGTAATTGTATGGTGTACTCGAGAGTCTACATTATATTTTTTATCGTGAAGGTACTTAGCCATGGAGAAGAATAGGACGATTTTGATTGGCCAATTGAAGTTTCCTTAATTGGGAAGATTTTGTCTACCAAAGAGACATCACAGTGTAGAGAAAGTAAGAAACAACTTGTTTATGATGCCTACAATTACAAGAAGGTAGATGAACGAGGATTCAAGGTGACTCTTGTACTTCCATTAAGCTTTTTATGTTTATTTTGAATATATAATATGTAATAACTATTGATAAGAGAAGACTTAAGCTAAACAAATATATTGCATTTTATAGCACAATGATACAAAATCATAGTTTTGACTATAAGCTACTGAGGAAAGAGTTGGAAGAAAGAACTAGAAAAGCCAATACGAAAACAAGTCATTCAGAAGTGATGGAGGTTCTTCTATTTTGAGGTCAGTTGCTTAGCCTTGGAGCGCTTGGTTGCTCGCTCTCCTAATTTGAGGACTCTTTGGATAAATCGTGTTGCGCTCCTTAAGAAGCTTCCAAACCTGCTCTGCCGCACTTGCCAGCTGGTCGAATTTGGTACCAGTGCTTACTCTGCTCTGATCTCTTCTCTAACCTGACAGAAGCTTTTTCAGCCAGCAAGCAACTTAAATGCCTATATATCCACTGTGCTCAAGGCTTAATTTCTTTGAATTTGAGCTATGCTACCTGCCAACAACATTAAACATCAAAAGCATTGGTTCATTAGGAAGTATTGTAACAGCTAAGTTCAATAGAATAATTTGTACACTTTTATAGACCTCATTGAACGTGAGACAATGATTGTTCCAGGAATGTTATTTTGCTTAAAGCCTTATAACAAAATGTTTAACAAAGGATCAACTATACTTAAACTGTAGAGCAATTTTTTGATTTATGTTGGATCCGGGCAACGCCCTGACTGCCATTACTAGTGTTTTAATAAGTGAATAGAAAATACTACTAAATATCATCAAGTTGAGGTATGTAAATTTACACCCAAAAATTACTAGTATTTTAACAAGTTCGTATTGCACCCAAAAATTAAAAAAATTGGAAAGAATGTATATATATAGATTAAAAATAAAGTAAAACAAAAACCTATAAGCTAAACCTATAGTACTCTAGAAGACGACTTCCTTTGCAGGCTTCCCACCATATTTAGTTTGTACAATTTTAACTATCTATTAATACTGTGAAAATAGGTCTGTCCTTGTTTATTTTGTTGAACCACTTGTGATTGATTAAGAATCACAGGTTACAATATGTGATTGAATAAACAATTTTCTTTTCTTGTCTAGACACGAGACAGGCTCATAACAATTTTCTTGAACCAAATTACTTTTGACTTTATA
>JBCEWC010004975.1:0-25974 GCA_038996855.1 Solanum aculeatissimum | reverse complement strand
AAGTCAAGAGATGTACTGCTGGATCGGTGTAGATTATGCCGCAGTGGACTTGAATCTCCTTAAAGAGAGCGAGATATTCGCGCCTCAGCCTGAATGAATTTTTATACAATTTTGTCATTTTGTTTTTTCAACTGTAAATTATTGTATTGTGGTATATTACACCAACACCTACCCTACAGAGAACTACTGAAAGATAGAATAGCACAAATTCTCTGAAGTCATGATTTTAGCAAGGTTCCCCATGTAAACCCAAGTCGAATTAATTAATAAATGGATACAAGCAAGCCAGCTAACAAAGGATCTCAATTGCATTGGTAGACCCATATTTTGTACTTGCTAGTTGCTAAAATGCATTGACTTGGTACTTATTACCGAAAGTAATTTCACATTGATGGGTAATATTTACATTCATTGAGAAATCTCACAAGAGGTAGCACAACCTTACGATGCTTTCACTTTTCAAACTGAAATATTACCAATCGTGAAAATAATTTAGATCTGCAGAGAGTATAGATAACACAAGAAACAACTCTCTCATATCTGTCTGTTTTACTTGACCAACATTCTCTTTTTACTCTTATCTGATTTACTTAAACTTCTCCATGGACTCATCTCCCAGAGACATTAACACCGTACATTTGCTGAACTCCACAATAATTGAGTTGGATATAGTTGTAAAAACTAACCTGAGAATTCATTACATAAGCATCTGCAGCAGCATAAAGTGCGGCGACACGAGTGGTTGATGGAGTCCATAGCACTGTGTTTGACAAGTTAGAATGCTGATTTAGAAAGTTGAGAAGCGCTTTAACATAAGGCACTTTATTGCTTTTGGATCCGACGGAGCCAATAAGAACCTTAAGCTTTTCTCTCTGCTTCACTTCAGTCAGGGAGAAAAGCTTTCGAGTTCCTCTGTCATATTCAATTCCAGCTGTATGGTTAACCCCCTTAATGAATAACTGGGGTGGCTGCAACACTTCAGTTTTTGGGTTATTTGACAAGGTGGAAGGTTCTTCTTTCCATTCACCAAATTGTTTCCAGTTATGCAGCAATGTCCTTTTGTAATATTCTTGTCTTTTAACAGCAGATCCATTTAGAGGAGGAGCTCCCTCAATCAGCAAATGTGTTGTTTCAAGAAGCAGAAACTGACCTTTTCCGGGGTTTATACTACTCAAGGAAATGACAAGCATATGATTATCTGTCAAACCCATTTCTTTCCTCACAAAATTTCTTAGTAGCTGCCTCTTTTCCAGCATCTTCTCAGGACTGAATAGTGGAGTGCTCAGCGAGCAAGGGATGCCTGCTACAAAAGCCAGTTCATCACTAACGGAAAGTGGAACCAATGCAGGCTGAGTTTTGAGCTTTATATGTTCTTCCTCACACCAAGCTAACCAACGCTTAGACTGTGATTCAGAAAGAAAGATAAGTTTCTTCACTCGGTTGAAAGCAAGTTTAGCCCGATCGAAGTATTCCCGACGGTTTTCCATGATCCACCAAGTAATTTGACTTGAACCTAGCACAGTACGTGCTGCATATTGTTCTGAAAGCAAATCGTCAGAAGTTAGCCAAGGCACCCAAGGAGAATAAAAGAACAGAAGCAAATTTAAAGAATTTATGGAGGCTAAGCACAGCCAAAAGAAAGATTTCTTCATGAAGCAAAAGAACTGATTAATATCACATCATTCTAGGAATATTTAGATGTCACTCAAGTTCTGCAATAAAGATATACAAAAAATCTTGCACCGAGGACTGGCAAAAATTGGCTCCTTTATTGAAATAATGAGAATCCAAATTTTTAGATTATAGCTAAGAGCATAACGCACGAGTACAAGTGGTTGTTAGGCGACAAAAAGTATAAGTATCATCAAAAAAAGTATTAATGGGAGTAAGGCAAATTGAATTATAGGAGATCTAGAACATGATATGTTGCAGTAGTGCTATCAGTTGAGAATGAAGATCACATTACAAACACAACGTACCACATTAAAACTCTATAGCAGATAGACGCAATGATGATAGATAGTATATGGAAGTGCTCACCTATCCATGATGCACACACTGCAGATCCTGCAATAATAAGATCTGCTTTCATGGCTGTTTTGAAGCTGATGTCTGACTTGTCTTCTAGCACTTTGATCTTTCTTCTAGATAGTTCTGACATTAGACCCCCTCTTTTGCTGAGAGGTACTACATAAACTGTGGCCCCGCAGCTTAAGAGCTCCGTAGCCAATTCCAACATGGCAAGTGGAGCTCCAGTCATTGAGAGTTCATGGAGTATCAGCACAAACTTCCTAGACCAGACAAGACGTGCAAACTGACCTTTTCTATCACAGGTTCCTGACCGCTTTTCAGGACTCCACTCCAAAATCTTGTCCTCTATTGACCCAAATGGACCAACAAGCAGGCCATATGTAGTATTTCGCTTTGGTATTTCCTCTTGTTCAACTTCAATATCATCATTTTTAACTTCTGCCACCACCTTCTTCTTACCACGGGTCTTCCTACGAGAAGCACGTGTAGACTTCTTGCTTTTCCTCTTAGAAGATGCAACCTTGTCAGATACCACACTGTTTCCCTGTTTGGCCAAGACTACATCCAGGTCCATTGAATTGCCCTGAGTTTTATTACTTGGAGCCTTGATTGCTGAAGAATCCTCACTCGCAGCTAGAATCCGTTGTATTTTTTCCTCTGGTTGAGAAGTTCCATTGGCTACAGAACCTCCAGATCCTCCAAAAATGCCTTCTTTGTTGTCTCCATGAGCCCATCTAGACTGGATGTAAAATCCTCCATAGGCCCAAAGAGTAATCAGAAGCAGCCAAAATACAATGCGGTTACTTCTAAACCAATGAGAACTGAAAGCACTACTTTTACCATCTCTTCGTGGGGTACGTCCAGAGTTCAATCTCCTGAAAGAAGGAGATCCTCCTCTAGGAGTTGATCTCCCTGACAATGTGGACTTTATGGGGACAGGACCATTCAGCCTCAAGGGTGATGGTCTTGCTATATTCAGTTCCTCCATTAATTGGACATGTATGCTACAAATGTTTATTCGAGATTGTTTGCATCAGCACCAACTCGAAAATAGGTGCCAATTTCCTGTACAGCTAGCTACCAAGCCAATTTAATGAAACAACACGTTGACTAGCTAGCTTCTTCAATATCATACCTAAACAAGGAGCACATTTCAGAGTTCTTTTTTCAGTTAGTTTGTGACTAAACTGAGATCTAAGTGCATGTAAGAATACAAGGATGGTTTCTTTTTAGCTGCCTAAACTTGTTCCAGTATTCAAAATATTAATTACTTTCTTGGATTTAGTACAACGAAATACTATACAGCATGTAAATGCTTCTTTTCCAACTTTCTTAGTCCAAAACCCTTCTTCAGCTCCAAGAACAAACATACAAGATTACAAATTTAAATGCTTATATATCAACAAACTGTCAAATACCCTCAACCCCAAATTAGATAAGAAGATTATATACTTGATGAAAAAAAGATAATACTTACAATATTAAAGAAACAGATGAGAGAGAAAAATGCTCTTCCAAGCTGAAAATCCAACTAAACTCCCCCCTCTGTTTCAAGATCTCAAGCTGAATAGAGAAATTGGTGGGGTTCGGATCTTCTTGATAAAACAAGAATTAGTCCAAATGATTGCTCACTCTTTTTGGGTCAACTTCTTCTTAGAGAACGTAAACATTCAAGGAAATGGGGAAAAAAAGGCGAATGGGAAATAGCGGAAGAGCTAACTTTCAGTTGAAAAACACTGGAAAAATGATTAATACAGTGGAGCATATACCCCACTGCAAAGACCCCAGAAAGAAAGAGAGACCAATGTCTGAAGAACACTGAATTGAAAAGATTTTGTATTTTTTTTTCTTTTTCGGGATTTTTTGTTCTCTGTTCCCTTTTTATTTCTTCATTTTAATTAAACAAATTACGTGTGACCGACGCTTTAATCTTTCAAATGAACAGTAAAGGATGTGTCACTCCATTCACAATTACATCTCAAATTTTAGCTTGGCGCAACTATTAAAAAAAATAACGATTAGTATAGCGAGATTGTTCGAGGTTTGCTCGACTTGACCAGTAGAGACCTCGACCATCAATTCACATGGTACCTTACTTACATCTCGACTGTAGTCATCACAAGTATCAATGCACAACTAATAACGATAGGTCTCTTCTGGACGAGTGAGCATTAGCCAAGGTCTTTACCGACTATGTTCACAGATACACAGAAAAATATGTCCCCCAGGGGTTCCGACTGAGGCAGACAACCATATCTGATAAGTGAATGTGTATTCTAGTACAATATTTGACCTCTATTTATTGATAAAAATATTCATTAAAGTTATAATTCAAATTTTAATACTATCAATCTAATGTCAAGTGAAAGTGTTTCTTGATTTAATAATATTTTTATTTTTACAAAAACATATTACCTAGATAATCTAAGAATGAATAGATCATTGAAGATTTTCAAGAAATTTTATATTTTTTTAAAAAAATTATAAGTAAATTGAGGGTAAAATAGATAAAAGAAACTATCTTGTTTTTATTTCTCCAAAGTAACAAGTAAAAATGTAAACCAAATTAAAAAAAATTAACATCTAACGGTAAAGAAAAAGAGGAAAAAAAATCATAGTTTTATTGAAAATAGTGCTTCTTTATATGGCCTACGTATGGTGATGTCACGTGAGTAGCATTGAAATGTGGAAGAAATAATTCACATAAAATTTTGCATTGTTAATGTTGTTTGATTCCCCTTCTTTTGGTATTATATAATTCATACTTGATCAAAAGTCTATCCTGTCAATTTATCTATACGCTATATCAAATATATTGTTGTTACAACAGAAAAAGAAATTAAAGTGAAGTGTATTATAACAATGTCTTACTAAACTTTGCATTGATAGTTTTTTTAAAATGGCCAAATTTTGATAGAGAATGTATGGACAGGTCAGATTAATTAAGGGCTCAAATATTGATCCTCTTAAACAGATTGACAAGCATGCTCTCTGTGAGACAATGGCATCACCTACAAGCAAGCTCCAGAATTAATTAGAGACAATTTCTAATAAATAAAAAATATTCATCGACTCTTTTAAATGAGTCTTCGAAGTAGCATTATTTTAATGCTCTCGAGCTTTGTGAATTGTGATAATTTAATGTGGATGCACAGCCAGCAGGGAATCTCTTCCACTTTCGAATAAACAATTCACTTCTCATCAATGTCACCTATTCAAGGAGAAGAAACATCACTCCCGCACAGCCTATTAAAAAACTATTCCAAAAACAAATTTTGTCCATAACCCATGCTGGTCCTTTAACATAGTGGGGTAGGGAGAGGGTAAAATATACACAAATCTTACCACTATCTCATAGAAATAAAAGGACTTGTTTCGGAAGACCCTCGTCTCAAAAAATCTCCTTCACAGCCCCAATTATTAAAAACAAATCTGAAGGTTGTGCAAGACATAATATACTAGACTGGTGCCAGTAAATGCCGCCATATGTAATTTAAAAAACAGAAAGCCCCACGAGTTGATGCAAAAAGTTCAACAAGGTTCCCCAACAATCTATCCATTGGAAAGCAGCGAGCTGCAATCGTCAATTTCATATGTGCAAAAACACTGGACAAACCAAAGTCTGTTCGAAACAAAATTTATTATTCAACGTCTGAGCAAGCCATGCTCTCTTGTTGTCAACACAACATATTTAACTACAAAGCCCTGAAAATATCCACCAGATAGTAGTAACTTAAGGCCACTAACAGAAAACTTGAAATGACACTAGAGCCATGTATTTAGAAGGAGAAGAAACTTCACATAATAAGAAAACAGATGCAACCGCTTCCGGACTTATACCATTATTTTCCATCGCCATTTGAAGAAACTCATCAACATTTATCAATTCCTTCACTTAAAGAAAAACCAAGCCACAAGAACCTGAGATTTTAAAAAAAAAAAAACTTATTTCTGAAATTTAGAAAAAACATACACTAAGCATGAACACAAGAGTATTGTAATGTTACCATATATTTAAACAAATAACTGCCACCCGTCAAGCTGCAGTGTATCCCCGAAAGTGAAGCAGCATGAGCAGGCGTTTGTCATGTAAACCTGGGGATCAAAAGTACAGGAGGAGAAGAGAGTACAATGAACATGGGTCCAGAAGAAATGAATAGGAAAACATGTATGAATAAGCAGTACAATAAAAATACAAAGACACTCTAGAAAAAGATCAAGGAACCATTAGACAAATTCCTTCCAAGTTCAAAATTCCCCCTTGACAAGCCAGTAAGAGTGCTTTTCTTTTGATTATTTTCTTTTCTGTTCCCTTCATATTTTAGGAGGGTGGGGAGGAGCAATTGCCATGGTAACAGAATAAGCACAAGTATTATGTTTGGTGGAAATTCCAAAATGCTAAATCATTTCACAAAAAAACAAAACATAAGAAACTATGATATTAAAGTCTAGCAAAATCATTTACCTAAAATACATCACAACACATGAGAACCCTAGATACTCCAGATCAACAATCGGATAACATAGGGTCTGAGAAAAGGCCTGCAGCAACATAAGTTTTAATAAGAAATTTGCAACACTCAACCAGAGATGGGAAACTTTAATAGTAAACTAAAGAAGGAAAAAGTTCAACAAAGTTGACCTTAATCTGCTTATTCAAACAGCTTCAACCTACAAACTAGCTCACTGATCGAACTTCATCTCCGTATATCTGCAAGGAACAATAAATGAATGCAACATTTACAAAAACAAACTAAACCAACAAATACATGACTTAAGCAAAAGGGGAAGGTTGTGAATAGCATATCTCATTACAGAATGTGGAATATAAGCTTACCTTCGAGGATTCTTCTGACGCTGGCCTAGGTCATCATTTGAAAGCTCTGAGAGATGAAATGAGGCATACAAGATCAGTGATATAGAACCACAGTTTTACAGCAGTTGAGCAAATTAAGCAAAAATTAGAACATGCATATATCTCACCTGGTCTCTGTTGGGGATTGCATTCATTATTTGGTTTACCGGTATTGTTTTCTTTGCTGCACAGAGAAGTGATTATTAAGTTTCTTTTCCATTAATTACAAGTGTTAAAAAAGATGCCTGCTACGCTTGGAGAAATATAGACAGATCAAGAAATCATTTTCTCACAATTTTAATTACAAATTATTATGTCTACAAGTGAGAAAAATGGCAAAATCACAAACCAGTAACTGTCAGCACACAAAAACATAGCACAAGCAGAACAAAAGGGATCTGTCAACTTTTGATTACAATTGCACAGGCTGTCATTTTTTTTCTCAAGTTATGCAAGCTCGTTTGCTTTTTCATAACAGAAAAATATGGGCCACACTTATCTAGACAATCAGTCAAGAGTTCATACAACATGGGTAAATCCTCACAGAACAAAAGATAGTGACATCTCTAATAAGCAAAGCCAAGGAGTAAATGAACAAGTATGGCACTGACATGCCAGCACAGAGGAAAACACTAACGAAACTGAAATATACTAACATGAATGTGAAAATACTGACCTTGGAGCAGCAGTGAGAGAAGATATTTGCCCTGATGGGCGAGTATGATAAGCACCATCCATAGCAATATATGGAGAACAGTATGTTGCACCTAATGCTCCAGCAGCTCCAGCTAAAACTGGCAACCTGACAATTGAAAAGCAAAATCATTTAAAATCACCCAATATAGGCAAAACCAGTATATCAACATTTATGATTTTGTGAACTGCTCCAACTTATATATACAACAATTCAGAAAGAAAATATAGTCCCACTCCAAAGACATCCACAGCTGGGTATATGGTCGGGAAATGCCTGAGCAATCCCCATACAGAACATGAAAACTACACTAATGTTCCCGTGGTTGCCACGTTGCCATAAAATCTTACCACGTCATCTCAGAATTCCCCAAACCAAGTTGTGGCTGACCAACATATCCAGGAAAAGCCATGCCAACAGCAGGAATGCCACCGCGATGCTGGCCACCAAATTGCATGACTGCAAATTTCAGAAGAAAAAAATAGTAAGTGTCACTGGGGAACTGGAGGTACAAAGATGATTTCCCTTTAGGAATATGCACCAATATGCTTACCATAATATACTAAGTATCGCATGGCTCAATAAAAATCTATAGTATAATTTCTAGAAAGGAAATCCTAAACACTAAAAACAAATTGAGTGAAAGAGTACCGACAACATCTTACTGAAACATCCCAAGGGGTACACATGGTTACGGTGGCTAATTATAAAAGGTCTACCTGGCAAAAAGGTTGGTGTCGCAGGAAAGTTCTGATCACCACTACCCATGCTTCCAGGTGCACCCATAACCTGAGCTCCACCATAGAGAACTGATCCCCTTCCAGTGCTCTGAAGAGTGCCTTTTCCTTTTGCAACCAAAGCACTCTTTGCTTTACTTGAATCTGAAGAAGATTCAAACTCTCCAGTTTCAGAGATAGATTGTCCAGTTTTCGGCGGAGATGAACCTTGAGATCTAGTACCAGATCGTTGAGCAAACTGGTGACCAGTAGCTTGGAAAGAAGGTTTCCCTCGACCTAGAACAGGATTCCTCTGAGTAGAATGGAGATTTGTTGGCTGAGAAACTCTGTTGAATTGGTTGTTAATTACAGGAGATTGGTAATTCACATTTGGCATTGCATTAAATCCTCTTCCTTGGCCTCTCAAAGGTTGTGACTGAGTAGGACTTATTGTCGAGGAACCAGGAGCCAACTGCAAGCCGGATGAAACCTTCGAAGCTACTGCAGCAATTGGATCAGAAATATTAAGTTTGTCAAGGCTAATGGAATCACTGGCATTCTTCCCTCGTAACACTGAAGTTGATTGTGAAGCAGCAGAACTATCTCCTAAGACAGAAGGATGAACACGGCGGCTACTTGTCCCAGTTTGCAGTTCCCTTGTGTGAGTCACAGTGTTCTCTTTAGCAGAGGAACTAGAAGGGTAAAATGGAGGGGAAGCAGAATTCAAACTTGACACAAACCGTTGCTTTGCAGCTGTCTCTGCATCATTTTCTACATTTGATACAGGAGCAGATGCTCTTGCTGTGCTATGATATGAATGTTTCTCAACTGACAGACCAGATCTAAAAAATACAACTGGATCAGCATCAAAAAGAATCATTACTGATGAGGAAAAGGACAAAATCAACTTAAATGATACTCACTGTTTGTTTGGTGGAGGGGGTGCATCAATATTGTCCTTAAATGAGGGTCGATACCTTCTTGGACCCCGACCTCTCATACCTTTCAGAGCATTATCCTGAATCTTTTGGTTGTTATTGTTGCTCAGATAGCTGTCATTGACGTATGCTTTCGGTCTTCGTCCTCTCACAGTTCCACGCTCGGGCCCTCGCCCTCTACCTCGACCTCGATAACGACCCCTTGAACCCCTTTTACCCTAAGGATTTCAATAGAATAAGATTGATTAGCAAAACAAACATGCAAAAGACTAGTAAAAAAGATTAGCAAAAATGAAGAAGCACATTTCTAAAAGCATTCACCTCTTCATGATGCCTCTCCTCCACACTCAACTCTTCAAACTTGTCATGTCCCCATTTCCGATCATCTTTGGATTCCCATAACCTCCTTCCGCCAAAAGTCCGTCTAGCAAGACAATTATAAAACAATATCAAAATGTGCTCATCATCCATACAGTGGTATGTACAAACAGCTTTTGTTTTTTAGAATGACAACTTAAGGTGGTATGTACAAGCAACTTGAAAAGCAACTATGTTGTTCCGCAGATGGCCAGACCTGTATTGAATTATCAATACACTTGGGAAGAGATCAAAACAAACATGACAATTCAGACATCCTCTTGTTGTTTGATCAAAATATTCAACATGATATTGAAAGATATAGATTGAACTGATATATGATTGATCACGGCATACCAGCATCCAATCCCTTCCCTCAAATATTGAAACTCGTGCTTTTCAGCAGAATCACTTAGAAGCAACAATCAACTTTAAGAAACTTAGTTATTACCCCAACTTCCAATGCACTTGTAATTTCCCATTCTTTAGAGAGTTATCATCAATGTTAATGAGGAAAAGCACATCACTAAACAGTAAGGTTCATGCTTCTGCAGAAGCATTTTATTTATTTATTCTGAACAAGTTAATGCTTCTGTGCAAACATAGGTGTTTAAAAACATGAAATTAGTCTCTCTTCTGCGCTTATAGAACAGAAACATGTAGCATCTATACAAGGAGGTTGTAATGCAGCTAAGACTAAAGAAATTGTTCAACAAATGCAAGACAAAATAAAAGCAGAGAAAGCCTGATATGGTTTTTCTTCTTAGATCGCGGATCTAACATGTTCTAAATAATGTGGAGCAATATCGGAAGGGCTTACATGAAAAGCACATGCGATAATAATAAACATATAGAAAGCATAGGCACTTAAGGAAAAGTTATATACTTGGATCTGGGTGCGTATTCTATGTCCAGAATGGGTACATGAAGTTTTCTGTTTATTTCCAGTATAATTTGAAGATTCCTCGCAAAGAACCCATCCCCATATCTCACCTGTTTGATATGGGTACGTTAAAGCAGGGGTGTGCAAAAACTGATTTAACCGGAAAAAGCACTATTGATTTTTCGATATTGGGTTATTGAGTTAACGGTTTTGTAAAAAAAAATTAATTGGGTTTCCTGTTTTATAATTTTGGCTAATGATTAAACCGACCCAATAAGAGTACACAAAAATAACTATTTTACTCCTACTTATATAACATTAATATTTTACCAACCCTAATTCCTAAATTTTAGTATTACTTTCGACCATAGGCCAAGCAAACTAGTCTCTCTATGGCGACACCTTCTCTCTTCTCAATTTTAGATTTTATTCTCACAAAAACAGATAATTAATGTTGTTTTCACAATTTATTGCACAAGTCTTTAGAAGGAATTCAACAATTCTATCTTAAACAAAAGTGATCAATGTAAAAAAATTTGTCGTGCTTCTATTCTTGTTATTATTTCTATTTTATGAATATTGTGTGTATACATGATTACATGAGCATTTCATTATCAATTAAACCAAAAAAAGGAGCCGTTAAGGACCAAAAATCGACAATAAACATCTTATTAGTTTGGTTAGCGATTTGGCGTGTGCACAAACCAAAAAATTATAAACCGAACCAATAATACATAAAAACAGACGGAACTGCCCGATGCATACCTCTACATCAAAGTAAGGATCCAAATTGAGAGGCTCCAATGAAACAAAGACACGAAAAAATATCAGGGAAGGGTCAGGCAAAATATCACAAGTCTAGGGAGGGATGTTGATATGGTAGCAAGAATGCTCTAAACATGTGAGAATAAAACCAAGAAGTGCCCAGGGACATAAGATGGTTCTGACAATCAATATTATTACACTAAAGAGTGGTGCCCTATATTTGTAATTGGAAATTGGTTACACAGAATACAATAAGAGGTCTATAGAAATTTCAACCGTTGGATCAATGGACATTAAGGAAGTTATGGGCAACATCAAATGTGAGTGAGTTCTGGGATTTCGCAAATTAATGGCACATATGAACTAGAAATGCAAAGAGATAATGAACAATTGATATAGAAACTCTAAATAGACAGAACACAACAAGCAACGGAAACTACAAAGGTAGGAAGAGTCTAAAATCAACTTCTTTGGATTGTGCACACTCCATTATATGCAGGTTGTGCTTTCCTTTTTTCCTTCTCTTCTAAGAAAGTTATTCATTTATGAACAGAAGATAAGTCATTCTTCATTGATTAATAATCAGGATGAAAGTCCCTTATCCAGAAAAATCAGGATGTGGAAGATCCATAGTGAAACTCATAAATGCAAAATGTAAAATCTATCCCGATAAACTTAAATGAGCAAATTATTTCCCATTTTTTCCCATCATTTTCACATCCATAGAACCTTTACACCAAATCAAGTACTCTAAAATAGATGCTCACTACACCATGGTTCTTGTTCATACAGCTTTTGAGGGATAAAACACGAAAATGACTTCCAATTTCTATTAACTTGTGGTGCACCCATGAGATTCTTAGTATACATAACTGGGTGTCTTCAGTAAAGAGCCATATCATGTAGGCTTTATCCTTCTGTATTTGGGATTTTTAAAGAGAGATCTGGATTAGAATTGTGTAGGCCAAAAACGAATTACACTTTCCTATTTTATTTCATAAATGCAGATGTCTATAGTGCATTTTAAGAGCTAACTCAACTATCATTATTAGTTTCTCCACGGAGAAATATTTTTAGAGTTTAACCTAGCTAGGATATGCTGATTATCAAAAATATCTGCCGAAATACATAAGTATACACATATAAGGTGCAAAACAAATCAGGTCAGATACCAATCCATCATCTGAGAGCATAAAGTATGTCCAGTACCTGTGTCGCCCACCAGCATTGTCTCGAAACCTGTCATCGTGCATGTAGAATGCTCCAGCAGTGGGCACCGCATAGGGTTCATTCTCTTTCTTGTCCTCCTCCCCCTGCACATTGTTCTCATTGCCATCATCAATCCCTTGAACCAACTCCTTTCCTTCTCCCACAACTTCCTTCGCTCTGTCAGCACCCTCCACAACAGCTTCAACCTCCTTAGCACTATCCTCGTGACCACCGCCGCTAGTTCCACCCACTTCCAGGTACTCATCCCCCTCATAGACTTCCTCGTCCTCCACATACTCGTCATCATCGTATTCTTCTTCTTCCTCCTCTTCATCATAATCAGCAGCAGCACCCTGTCCTTCCGATTCACCATCAGATTCAATCATCCGAACGGACTTCTCCATCTTGTCTCTCTCCTCCACTTCCCTTTCTTCCTCCTCGTCATCACTCGCCTCTCTCCTCCGCATCTTCAAGGACAACTTCGCCTCCTCCGGATCACTCTCGTATTCTGCTTCTCCAGCACTCGCCATCCTTCAACCCGAAACGGAAACCAAAATCTCGCAACAATTCACGCCAAAAACAGAAAAGAACGAAACTTTATCAAACACCAAACAAAAAAATCAATAATCTAAGAACGAACAGATTGAGGTTTTGGGATTTGATCTGAATTTTGGTAGGGTTAGATTGAAAACCCTAGAATTTAGATGGTGGATGAGTTCTTCTCTAATCCTATTAGACGTCTTTTCTCATACGGTGTGTGTCGTCAGCATTATATAAAAAACTACTCGGCATAGACATTCGGATTCGGATCCGGGGCTGTAGATTTGATGGTCTCTTCTTGGTCGGTGGTCAATGGTCATTTAGCCATTGAGTTTCTATTTTTAGAGGAGGTCAAATGGTCGTCAATGACGAGGTACGAGAAGTTGGTTGTATCATAAATTAATGGGATTAGAGATGGATTGGAAAAGAATTCACGAAGGTGATAATACAGAGCAAGACACGAGCTTCAGCTAATTGAACACAGGATCTTGGATTGGAAGCTATGGAGGTTGAGAATCGTGACAGAAGATTAGTAGATAGTTGAGTGTTGTTATACTTTTAATAAAATGATGATTTAGGTACGCTTTAGTATTTTTGTTCTCCAATCTGCATTTATATTTATTGCGACTAGAGAGGTATTACGGATAATAATTAGTGGTGATAGCTGATAGTTATGGTGGAATAAAAAAAGATAGATAATGGTGCAGTGAATGAATACAGTGTGGATATATAACAACGACTTGATGTGACTATGGAGGTATTATAAATAGTAGCGGGTGGATATGATTGATAGTTATAATGAAATAATAATGATAGCTAATGATGGTGATGAATAATTATAATGACTGGAGATATATAACGATGATTATCGATAGTGGGTGTTGGTTGGTGGTTATGAAGAACGGTGAATTGTGATGATGATTTACAGTTGAGGTGGTTATAGTTAAAGATTGTGATAGTAATTAATAATGGCGGGTGACGACAATGATTGATGACGTTAGAATAACGATAGGGTGAATGGATGAATTGATGCACTATCGTCTTTGTATAAATGTTTGCATAAACACAAGGGCAGATCCACATGGAGTCTGTCGGATGCTCGAGCACCCATTAACGTAGTACCTGACATTATACATTTATGTAGAAATTAAGAAAAATTGGTATAAATATAACATAGAGCACCCATCAAAAAAATTGTTTGATTGGTCCAATGGTCCAACGTGGGTGTTTTAGGATTTTTTGTGTGTGTGTGTTGGAGGACCTGAGTTCATATCTCACCTTTTTGCTATTTTTTTTTTAAAAAAATCCCTTATTTATAATTGGTCTTTTACTATTTTTCCTAAAAAAAAAGATATACAAATAAATACTTTTCCTTTCTTCTTTATTCAAGATAATACATACTATTCTTTTCATTCTTAGTAATTGTTATGTTTCACTTTGCAAAAATTAATTTATAATTTTAAAGCTAAATTAGATTAGAGTAATTCAATATTTTAAAATTAAAATTTTGATGTTCAAAAACTATACTAAAAGTACTATAATTTATAATTTTTCTATATCAATATGATAAAAAATTTATATCTTAAAATGTTACTCAAGATTGATATCGTTTACCTCTAGAAAAAGAAAACTATGACAAGTGAAAAGGAAGAGGAACATGTTGAATAGTTATTCACATTGATTGTTTTTACTACTGATTTCAAATATAATCGTCTTTTTATGACAAATGTTAAATTTGTGCACTTATGCTTTATAATTGGTAGCTAAGCGAGGGCGGAGCTCATTTGAACTCTTTTCAGTGAAAATATACTATTTATACATGCTTAAAATTATATTATATATATATATATATATATATATATATATCGAGCACCCTTTGATTTTTGTGTTTACCTTTTATGTTTTGAACCCTTTTGATACCATAACTGTTAAGTTAAGAGAACATTCACAACTTTAAAATCCTAGATCTGCCACTGCATAAACATCATAATAATATTAAAATTTTATTAGGAGTTTTAATAATTCGAATCTATTCAAACTCATCAAATGATTATAACAAAATTTAATAGTTAAAATCTGAATGATTTAGATCAAATTGATATAAAAACAAACAAAATAAATAATTAAATTTAAATTTTTTATTAAGTGCAAACAAATAAAGAGTGTTATATATTATAGAGTAAGATTAATATTATTCGTAATATAAAATAGCTTCAAGTACTGTTGAGTAAAATATAAGAGCATTTTAAGTAAGAAGAAATGTAGGATAAATATAAAAGTAACAATTATTTCTATAGTTAAATTTATATTAAAAAACATAAAATGATAGAATTAATTTAATTACTGTCCGAAAAAATTCCATGGGAATTAATATCGTGTATTGAAAATTAAATAACGAAAATAGAAAATAAATTTAGTTTTATCAACTAATTTATCAATTTTAAAGTTGAGTCGAGTAATAATGATGGGTCTCTTCGCGCTTTATGAACTAAAAGATGTATTTCTATATATAAGCATACACATCTTATTTTTCCTCACAATTGAGAGATAAATTAAAATTCATTCGAAAAAAAATAACTTTTCAAATTTAATTTCTTTCTATTTACTTCTCAATATTTTTCAATTCACATCACATCTCATCTTTAAAGCTCAAATATTTCAAGCTCTTTAAAACACCAACACTAATATCATTAAATAGAATCAAGTAGCGTTAAATCAAAGATTTTAATTTGAAGTTCTACATATGGAAAAAATCTTGATAAAAGATATTTCTCTTAAATAAATTCTAAGTGGTACGAATTCAAATTAATCGAACTCTAATATAAGTATAAAAAATTGAATGAAAAGTTTTCTCCTAAATGACGTTAAACCATTAAGTAGGAATAAGTTGTGACAAGTACCATTAAGTGAGAAGAACAATAGATTTAAATAGGAATAAGCAGTGTTACGTAACATGAAGAAGAGGAAGAGGATTTTATACATACACACAATTTGATCTCTTATCTCTATCTCCATCTATATATACATACATATATGTGTGTGTATTATGTATATATAATATTTGATCTATGTGCATAACTTAAATTTATAATTATTCGTGTTATTTGACCGTTCTTTGGGGATTGTAATTCCTTCTCTTAATTAGATGAGTTTATTTCATTGAACCTTTCTTTGAGACAGTATCAGATGGTTACGTTTTTTGTATGAATTGAAATTTATTTGATTTTACTATTTCAAGACAATTTAAGTCACGATCGTCTTTCATAGCTGATATTTGATTTATACGTGTAACATTAATTTACAACAATTCAAGTAGGATCTGGAACAAGATACTGAATTGGATGTCAATTATGAGAGAAAGTCAAGGATGAAATGAAGAAATAGAATGGGCAACAATACATGCAACAGGGAGAACACCAAAGGCAAAGATCTATAGAATGGTGCTAACAACAGGGGTCTACTTCGTATGACAAAAAAGAAATAGCAAAACTTTTAAAAAGACAAGGAGAAATGCAGATACGATCATTAGGCAATGTATCCAAGAGATTCACTATAAAAGTAGTTTATATCCTAGATTGGCTAATCATATGCATAGGTTAAATTACTATCCATGAGCTAGTTAGTTAGTAATACATATAGAATCATAGTAATGAGCTCTGAGATTGCGACTATGTCTAACTCCAGAGGTTCAAAGATATACAAATTGAATACCCGGTAATGAAAAATTAGTTACCAAAACATTTGTTACAACAATTTGTGTTATTTGACCGCCCTTTGGGCATTGTAATTCCTTCACTGAATTGTTGAGTATAGTTCACTCTCTAAGGCAGTGTCAGATTGTTATGTCTTTCATGTGGATCAAAATTTATCCAATAAGAGTTTCATTATTTCAGAATAGTTATAGTCACAATCGTCATTCATCACTGTTTCAATCGCAGTTTTTCCTATTATCAAGTCACCAACTTTCTTGACTTTTAAGTGCCGATTAAGCGTCAAGCCCCACACACAATTTTACAACTTTATGAAGACTTATATTTTTTATCACCATAACCCGCCATAAAGAAACATCCTTAAAAAATTATCTCACGTCTTTAGATATTCTTTATGTAGCTATTTATGTTTATTTCAAATACAAATACCCTATTGCTTAAAGTCGTTCAAGACATATAACATAAAGAAAAATCACATAATTTTCTAGGACTAATGGTGAATTGGAGGACACGTATCTGAGCACTAAATAAGATCATGGCTCTGCACAATAACTCACCAAACATAGCACTAATAACAGGCACTCACAATTCATTCTTCAATTGGGCAGGCACAGTGCACTCCCAAACACTTTCTCAAAAATTATCTCTTTCATCTCATCATTATAATAATATTTTGTTAAAGCTAGTAAAATAAAATATCGGAACAAACAATATTGTTACAAAGAGTTTTGACTCTATATAAATATATACCAGACTCAAATTTTCTTATGCAAAAGCTTTTAAATTAATTTATTTCTATTTAGATGATATCTCTATTGTTCGAACTCTATACGACATTGAAAGTAAAGAGTTTTCGCAACTTAGGGTGATACTATGGACCTATATGGAAACTGTCCAAAAGCAAAAAAGAATAGTAATGTAATTGGACCGTGCATAAAATTAAACTCTCATCTAAGTACATTTTTAGGGATCATTTGGTACAAAAATGAATAACGTAGAGATTAGTAATGCATAAATTATTTTTTATTAAGTGTTTGGTTCATTACTTCCTATTTAATCTTGTGATTGCTTTAAAACTCTACAAAAAACTTCTTTCCAATTATACCCTTGAATTATTACAGAATTTTCTATTTCATGTAATTAGATCAAAGTAAATTTTTTTGTGTGGCTTTTAACTAGTTAGGAGAACAATAATTTTGTCTTCATGTTTGCTATTTTCTCACTTCAAATATTTGAAATAAATAATTCTGATCTTAATAAATTTATCACTAATAAAACACCAATTTTTAATCTAATAAAGATAGACTATCTGCTATTAAAATCGAAAAGATGGTAAACAATTGTAAAATAAACAATCTATATTTATATATAAAAATTTGAAAGTCGTAGTTTTAATATAGTGTTTATATCTTACAATGTCACTCAACTTTGAGAATACATCTAATATCATTGGACTTTGTTTTGTATCAATAAAACACTCAATTAAATTAATTATAAAAAAAATTGACACGACAAAATATTTTTTGTCTATTATGTAAATATGAAACCACAAATAAATAAAATTTTAAAAAATTGACATGATAAATTTATTTATTTTTATATTATGAAAATATAAACCCGCAATAATAAATCAAATTTATAAGCTAATTTATTTAAATAAATTTACTAGCACAAATTACAAATATAAAACACAAAATCAAGAAAATAAAAAAATTAAACTTTCATATAAGTACATTATCATGATCAATAATTACTTATTTCTTTTTTATAATTAATTAAAGTCTTCTCTATCTCTCTCACACTATTGCTGTACACCATTATGGTTGAGCAAATGATGGTTTTGAGTAATACTTAAGTATTTTTTAATAAATAATTATTAAGGAGGATAATTATTGTAGCTGTTTGGGTATTCTTAAATCTGAAAGTTAAGATAGATTAAAAAAAATGCCAATATTTAAGTAGTTTAAAGTTACTAATTTATGTCATATATATGCTATCCAAACTAAATGGATTGAGAAAAAGAATTTCAATATACTATATAATGACAACCCCTAATTGCCTAAAATTTGTCAGCAACATTTAATACATTTCCCCCTATTTGATACTCCCTCTATTCACTTTTACTTGTCACAATATCATTTTTCGAGATCAATTTAACTAAATTTCAAAGTTAAATTTAATATTTAAAATCTAAAATTTAGATAGTTGAAAGCTATATGAAAAATGTTATAAGTTGCAATCCTTCTCATATCAATATGATGAAAAAATACCTTTTAAAATGTTGGTCAAATTTCATATAGTTTGACCTCGATAAGTGAAATGATGACAAGTAAAAGTGAATACAAGGAGTATTAAAGGAAAAAAATATACTCCCTTTGTCCTATTTTATGTCACTCTTTGACTTGACACGGTATTTAAGATAAAAAGAAGGTTTTTAACATTTATGTCTAAAATCATTCTTAGATATTTGTGTGTTTGAGAATCATTTCATTAAAGGTAGAAAGAGAATTTTAAAGGTAAATTGTTTCCAATTAGAGTAAGGTAATATTTTTTTTGAACGAATCAAAAAGAAAAGAGTGTCACGTAAAATGGGACAAACTACTGTTGTTGTCCTTGTTTGACATCATATCCTAAATTTTAATAAGGTACCAAAGGCAAAGACGAAATAATAATCACATGTGAACCCAATTTCAATCCACACCAAATTCTCATTGAATTTTTGAAAACTATATATATTGATAATATAAAGATCATTCACACTATCAATAGTGCAACTTAGTTTATTATAGCAAGTTAGGTAATAAATTTACAATTTTAACTTTTTTTTGGTGTAAAATTTATTTATGCTGTGAATTTATAAAAGACACTCTTTTTTTAATTAACACTAAAGTGAATATATTTGTTCTTTTGGCTCATTGCTCATTATATATAAGTGGCCACTTGTTGTTGAGTACTTCCATAAGTCTTTTTCAAGTTCTCCATAAGCCAAAAACTAAAAGTTGAAACAGAGAGGATGGAGTCAATGAAGTTAAGGGCACTTGTTATGGCCTTAATGTTTTTGGGATTATTTGCAGGGCAGTCAAGTGCAGCCTTTAGTGATTGTTATACTAGATGTTTCATCATTTGCATGATTGATCCTTCTGAGACAGTATGCAAATGCACTACCAAATGTTTGAAACAGTGCATTTTCAATTCAGATTCTGATTCTGGTTCTGTTTCTACCAATAATGTCCTCCACAAAACAGATAGTAGCAACCTTAAGTTCTGTAAATTGGGTTGTGCCTTTTCTACCTGCTCCACTCTCAGCAAAAAACATCAACCTAGTAAGTACTTTAATTGCTCCTCTCTATCACTCATTTGTTTTTCCGGTTACATGAATTCTTGTTGTCTATATCACCAGAGATGGAGCTAGAATTTTTCCGTTTATTATTGGTTTTTATTTCTTTTCTGAATTGCTTTTTTTCTTGCGTCTTTAGATGGTGAAAAGATGGATGACTGTGTTGGATCTTGCTCAAGAAGCTGCGCCAAGAGCTATTGATGGCCATAGAAGTGGCATTATTAGTGGGATTTCATTATCCCCCTTCCCTCCCTTTTTTTCCAAATTAAGGATGCAAAATGAAGAATGTATTTTGTAATATGTTATGTATCCTAGTAAGAGCTTCCAAAGTGGATATGTTATGTATCAGAAATTTACTGTAATAGCTACTCATATAACAATAAACTTATGATTTACTTCCATTTCTTTGATTGAATGAGTTTTCAGTTTGCTTTTGCCTGTTGGAGCGACAGTCTATCACGTGTAATCATTTATCATTATTCTTTGTTGAATTGTTCCTCAATGGGGCTGATAAAAAATTATTGGTATCGAATATTTACATTAAAATTAATAGAAAGATAATATGTGTTTGTATATTAATGTTTATTACGTTATTACAATTAAAATCATGATAAATTGAATTAATTTGACATGAAACATTAAATATAAATAAGCACACACTCAATTGAAAGAAATTATTCCCATGAACACCACGTAGGATGATAAAAATGGGAACAAGAGAAATTAACGGTTCAAGTACAAAGGGGAAAAATTTGATCCCTTCTCATTTTAAGAAAAACTACCACCATCTAAACACAACTGAATGCAACTTCAGAAAACATTTTTTCCAATGATCTTTTTAAGTAACCGGCATAAGCTTTGAAACAGACCAAAATAGTCCAAGCATTCATCTATCTCGATGACTTGCACAGGTATGGACTCGCCCCTCTACTCTTCTACCAACTAGGACAGTTCAAACATGTTATGTGCACCTAACTACACATCACATGTTGTATCCTTGCCAAGAAGCTTATCGCGACAAGAAGGAAACACAATGGCAATAATTCAACAATGTTCCAGAAAAAGAGCGCAAATGCATTATAAGTTGCTCAGACAAAGTCTACAACAGATGAACAGCGCACTGTGATAGATATATTCAACTCAGACAAAATATTCTCTCATCCTTCCTATTCTTCTCTGCAACTAAAAGAAAATAGCAGGGCCACATTCCATGATGAAAATAGTCTCTATGCATCTATACTGCAGAGTCAACATCTGAAGCTTTAGGAGAGTTTTCAGGTGTCTTCAAAGAACCAGTTGTAGTACCTTTATGTTCCATTACACTAGTTCGAAACTCTTCCACAATGGAGGCATCCTTGAACTTCAGAGCAATTGTAGAAAGTCCTTTTCCATCACCAGCACTATTCAAGCAAGCAAATGTGATCCCTCTTTTGTCCATATTAGCGAGCTTCATTTCTGGAAAAAGGCTGGCATTCAAGATCAATCGGTAATTTCCTTTGGTTCTCATAACAAGTCTGCCTTTTCCTGTCCCTGCTGTAGAAACATTGACCTTTAGTTCTCCCTTTCCCCGCTCTTTCCACCCTCCATCAAGATATTCAAAAAGCACGGAATCAGCTGTGAATACGGGTTTTTCATTTTCCTCCCCTGTTTCAACAGTGACTTCTTCTTTGGAAGGAAATCCACTACTCTCACCCTTGTTCACAATGGATGACCCTGAGTTCCCAAACAGAGAAGTATTTCCATTAGTGGGAAGATTAAGTCCAAAAGATGACTGGTCACTTTTTGCTCCAAAGAGAAAACCAGCACCTGATTCAGAACCAAAACCTACAGAAGATCCCTCTTTTGAAATACCTCCAAAGGAGAATGGAGTGCTGGAGAACCCAGTCCCCACAAATCCTGTGAAAGCATTTTGGCTACTTGAGAGTTGTTGGAATGAGCTAAAAGAGGCAGTCTCCGTACCCTTCTCACTTTTCTCACCACCAGCATCATTTTGTTCTTCATTCTTTGTTTTCTCGACTTCCACATCCTTCTTGCTGTCATTTTCACTCTTCTCAACTATTGTGGCTTCCTTGGTTTCAACCTGGATTTTCTCATCATCTGCTACCTTCTTTTCAGTAGATTCAGGTTTGTCAGGCTCATTAGTAGTTTCAACTTTCTCCTTGACAACATTAGATTCATCAACATTACCTTCTGATGGCTTAGAAATTTGATCAGGTTCCTTCTTCTCTTCCTTATACACATCACTTGTCTCCTTCCTAGTAATAGCCTCACCGACGTCATTTTTTTCTTCTGGTTTACCTGAACTTGTTATCCCACTCTCAACTACACTTGTGATCACAGCAGATGAGGTATTGGACTCAGTGGGTGGAACCAAGCGGATGGCAGCAAAGGGATTAGCCGAAGGTGTAGTTGTAGATGTAGTAGTTTGATTGCGACGAACTTTGACAATTCTTCTACTTGCCATCACCTCCTCACTTGCTTTCTTGAAAGACCCAGTCTCTAGCTCAGCTTCATTTTCATCATCATCGAGACCAGGATTGTCTCGTGATAATTCCTTTATAGCTGCCCTTTTCTTTGATGGTTGAAGAGAATTCTCAGCGTCTCCCATCACAAAATGAGGAAAGACACTTGATGAGTTCTCCAAAAAGATACAGATAGGTTGTCTCTGCAGGAAATTGCATAGAAAATATCAGTCACCAGACAAACTAGAATTTTTTTATAAAAAATCTGAGACCAAGCCATTGAAAGAAAGTCACAAAATTCATATAACCAATGAAATCTAAAAGAAACAACTGAAATGGAGAAAAGGCATGCACTTCTTTCAAATTAATTGAAGCTAGCTCTCACAAATTGTACTAAAGAGACTCCTCGACACTGATGGCATATCTTGTAGATAGAAAGTCAACGCAACCACGTAGTAGAATGACTGCACATACAACAATTGAGGAAAAAGGCTAGAAGCAAGGGGACTGCTCTGTTAAATACATGTATAAGCTCTATGTAATGTACGTCTAGCAATAGTTTGCATCATCACAAGTCCAGCAGATAATGTAGATTGTGGATTCAAATCATAGGAATCTACATGCAGATTCTTGGTACGGTTTGGATGCAACACCACCTATCATTTGTTCCCGCCAGATGACTTGAACGAATACAGTGATATTAATACCCCCTTCCTAAGACAATCCCAGTTTTTTTTCTGTGAAGTGATGTTATACACGAGTTTGACACATATAATATTATTTTAATTTTTTAACCCTTTTTACCTTAATATTTCCTTCTTTCTTTTTCAAAACACTTCTTTTCTTCCGGGTTCTTCCTCCTCAACCATAACATATCTCCCTCTTTTAAATCCATTTTTTCTTCCTTCACTGTTGAAATTTGAAGGAAAAAAGAGAAACTTGAAGAGAGAAACAAGGAACCATAAGACGACTATGAAGTATAGACAATAGAGATGTTGGTGGTGGATCATTGATAGGCGGTTGTATCAACATTGTTGTTGGTGAAGCAACAAATACTTTCAGATCTGTAAAACTGCTGAAATCTTCAAAAATCTTGATAATTATGGATAAAAAGCAAGCATTTCATTGGTTCTTTGGGTGTAATGAACAATCAAATATGCTATTGAATATTGATGCTTGAGATTGAAATGAATTGTGGTTGTTGTGGTGTTGCTCCAACGGGTATTGAGCAGACAAAGAGAAAATAATCGTTTTCTTCAATGAATTTTCAACAAGTTTAGTCAAAATACTCATAGATTTTATGCATAGACAAAAATCTGAGCGCATGATTTTTCCTAGGTAACAACATAGCATTCAATCAAATCAAACTTTCAGCAAAGGAAATAAATTGTAAGAGCTACCTCAGAAAACAACATGCTAATTCTTGAAACATACAATTCATAACACTATCCACTCTTGCAATAACCAGTCCCTCAAAGTTCAAATATTATCTGAATCAGCTGAAAATCAACACATAATTGGGGGTCTAAAGAAACAGCTCATCTCAGGCAAAAAGAAGATCTAAACTTAGCATCCAGGGTTCCACCACAAGGGGGTTCGTCAAAAAATTATACTAAGGTCAATTTTTTTTTCTATGTACATATACATACAGTACACGTTGAATCTACTTAATTTCTTCGTGCCTTACATTATAATAGACCAGCAGAACTCCAAAATAGAAATTGCAATTTTAAGGAACTAGCATCCAAAAATTCTACGAAATTGGACAAATATGAACAGGAAAAATACAAATTCACACAAAAATGAAAGCATAGCAAGATTAAAATGAGTCGAATTTACCTGACAGGATTCAAATTTCGCCTAGTTTTGAAATGTGAAGTTGTGCTGTCGAACCGAACTGGGGAATGAGCATATATAAAAACCCTAGAAAGAGCTAAATAATAATTAAACGAGATAGGGACGGGTGTCTTCTTAATGATTAAAAAAGGGCTTTTAGGATGAAAACAAACACATATTGGGCCGAAAGAAAAAGAGGCCCAAAAGAGTGCACCACTATGAGAGTTTTGAAAAGTGAAAATGTAATTAATATACATTGTTATATATTTAATTATTTAAGCATACTTAATTGAGTTTTAAAATTGGAAAAATTATATGATTAGCATATTCTATTTTCTTATTATTCTTTATGTAATATCGAGTTTAGAGTAGTCAAAGGAAAAAAATTGTAAATATAATGACACTTCGAGGTTAAGGAACATATTTAGATGCACGAGAAAATAATTGATTTTGAGACTTTAAAGATCTAGAGTTGATCTGTATTTTTTATTTTTTTATGATAAACTCAAATTTGTATTTTGAATAAATTACTAAAAAAACTACAACTAAAATTTATTGAACCAAAGAGATATCATGTTCAAATCTAATGAATGTTAATTCTGTATTATCTTTTATTTACTTTAAAAGGAAAAGAAACACCATAAATGTCCACGTCTTTCTTTCTTTTTTTTTGAGGGGGGGCGGGGGCATGTTAGCAGAAAGGAAAATGGAGAGGGGGATTACAATGTGGGGAATCGAACCCTCACCAATAATTTGTATTTTGAACAAATTACTAAGAAAACTACAACTAAAATTTATTGAACCAAACACATATCATGTTCAAATCTAATGAATATTAATTCTGCATTATCTTCTATTTACTTTAAAAGGAAAAAAATCATAAATGTCCTCCTCTTTCCTTTTTTTTTGGGGGGGGGGGGGGGAAGGGGTGTTAGGGGAAGGAGAAATGAGGAGAACGATTACAATGTGGGGAATCGAACTCTCATCAACAAGATGAAAGTTCAGATAGTCAACCAACTAAACTATTAAGATTCTCCAACATAAGTGTCCCCCTGGACTATCATCATAGTACTAATTTTCAGAGTCCGGAACCAAAAAGGTATAATTTTTTTGAAAATTAACCGAAACGGCTAATAATGTGAGGATGACACCGAAAGGGCAAAGGCGCAGGCCTTGTTGCGCCTTGCCTTTTGCACTTAACGTCTTCCGTCCTCACTAACGTTGCTTGAGAAAAGCTGCAAAATGCAGTAAAGGTAAGGTGTCGCAGCCCTTGCGCCTTACCTGTCAGATTTGTTTTTTTTTTTAATTATGTGCCTAGTTGACAAAAGAAAGAGATTAAAATGGTTACATGTTTTGCAGATTTGAAGCAGGTGGTTGTCTTCTCAATATTTTTTATTTATTTTTTTAATTTATTATATATTTAAAAATTATATAAAAAATATATTATATATCATAATAATTAGCAATTTAAAAAATTTATAAAATATATAAAAATTTAATTGACTTTTGATATTCTATCGATGTCGCATAAATTGGATAACATATATTATCGATTATTTAAAACGACTAAATAAATTATAAATCACAATAATTAACAATTTAAAATTTTAAAATTCTAGCAATGTCATATAAAATTATTAT
>JBCEWC010004974.1:0-25979 GCA_038996855.1 Solanum aculeatissimum | reverse complement strand
ATTTATCCAACAAACCAAACACTCAATAAAAAATAATTTCAACATAACTTATCTCATCATTACTAATCCCAACACAATTTATCCTATCATAACTTATCCTCAAACCAAACGATCCCTTAGGAGTTAATCACACCAAAGGTCAAGCATTATTTAAGAATTAATTAACAACACAAGATAGGTACACTCATGTAAATAATTTAGCAACATGCTTAGGAAATAAATACAATATTTTTTATCTGTCTTCTGGAAATTCATATAATTAGTTGCCAAGTTGCTTTAAAGTAATACCGACCAAGAGCAAGTTGCATAGGAAATAATTAAAATTTTTATCTAATGAGTGAAAATAAAAATAAAAAAAGCCAACTTTGAAAGAAAACAACGTTGTCTGTCAAGCTGTGTTGTTGATGGATCTGAGTGACTATGCTGCTGAAAATTATAGTATTGGTCTAATCAACCCACTTGCCTTTGCTCATGTGACAGAATCACTGACTAAAACAAACTTTTTTTTTTCTTTATGTGGTTTTTATTCATTGAATCAAAATTCTTGTCCCTTATCATTTCTTTTCTTTGTACTACTAGTTATAAAAGTTGATGCTATAATTTTATTTTATTTTAATTTATATGGTGTTAATAGATTTTTTATATTTTTTAAAAAATTAGGTTATTAATTATTGAGGCCTATAGTACATTTTATATTAATTTTAAATAATATATGTTACTTATTTTGTTTTAATTTATGTTATACATATAAAATTTTGAGAGTATATTGTATTAATATACATAAACTTCTTGGTTTATATGTGCTATTATATTTTTTAACGTATTTTATTTTTGAGACAAATATAATTACTAAAAGATTCTAAAAATAGTTATTTAATTTATCTGTCTAGTTAAAAAAAAAGACACTTAATTTTTTTTTTATATTTATTTTATCCTAATTCTAACATTTACATGATTTGAAATAATTTATTATGATGATATAGTAAAATCATAGCTAAAGCAGCTGAAATAATGATTTATTAGAAGTATATTATAAAATTATAATTGAAGAAATATAACAAAGCAATCGAAACAGACACGTCAATATGCAATTACATTAAAAAGATCAAATTAAAAAGTTCATAAAATACTTTTTATTAACTTCAAATAATAAAAAAGAAAAATAGATAACTCGAACAAATAAGACGATAAAAAATTGCTCTCTTATTTCCTTATATATATAAAAATAGCAAAGTAAAATACGACATATTATGTTAAATAAAGAAAAAAAAATCATTAGTACTATACTACTTTATTGTCAATTGACGTAACTTTCGACAGTATTTTCTCACTTTCAAAAATTGTGATATTCCAATGTGGAAACAAATTAGTAAAAGATGCGTTTTTGACAAACTAAATTATTGGGAGGGAGAGGTGGGGTATGAGAAGTTTATGAAATTTTAATTTTAATTTTTATCAAAATTAATGAATTCTAAATCTAATAAGTTGTATATGTTTGATAAACTTTTAAGATAAATATATAATTTAAATTAAAGCTATTATGTAGTTTTAACATTATTTCTTTACTTTTAAATCTAGTTAGATTCGATATTTATTTCTTTTATTTTATATTTATGTATCAGAACTTGATTTAATGTCATTTTTTGGTTTCTTAAATTTGATCCCAATATAGATTTATAACGTGTGTCATGATATCATGAACTCATAATTTTTTTTATTATTGTTAATTTAGTGTCAACATGCCAAAAGTTCTCTTTTTAAACATTCGAACTCAGCTAAATATTGCTATGCATTAATAAAAAAAATAAAAACAGGGGTATATATATTTCATCAATCTATCCAACCGTACGTATTTTTTTAATAATATAATATTATATCTCATTTTATGTGGTATCATTTCTTTTTTGGTTCATTCTAAAAAAATATCAATTTATCTAAGAATGATATTAGAAAATCTTCTTTTTTTCTTAAATATCGTGTCAAATTAAGAGTGTCACATAAAATGAGACGAAAAAAGTACTTCCTCCGTCTAATTTTACTTGACCCCTTTTGACTTGGCACAGGGATTAAAAAGTAGTAAATGATAAGGGTAATTTTATCAAATCACCCTTTGAATATAGTTAATACAATGTATTGAAAAATGTAATACGGAAAAAACTATAATTAATGACAAGGATAAATTAGGAACTAAGTGTAAAATTATCTTTTAATTTCATAAACTGAACAAGTATTATTGAATATCCTAAAATAGTATAGGGGCCAAATAAAGACGAACAAGGTATATTTAATGATATAAAAAACAAAAAATTTAATAAAGGAAAATGAATGTAATAGACGAAAAGTTGCCGTTATTAACTAAGCCTCAATAAGAGAAGAAAATACAAGATTGCCAAAATTGATACGTGTCGACAAATTCAGCCATGTATGACGATGATACACGTCAATAGCTGTTCCCGATAAAAGGTCAATCAACCGCCACGTGTCATCCTGTTTCCGAAAACAGCCTAAGTATTTTGCGTTTCGAGTGACCACAAAATAAAAAGAAGCTCTAGATGGTGACCGTCGCGGCATTTACCATTCCCAGATTTTCTCCGCCACGTGTAACTAGTATATCTTGTTAACCGACACGTGTACATCTATTCCGGTAATACCTTTATTCTTGTTTGCAGTTAAACGAAGAGACACCTTAATGGGGTGGTGGCAAACGTCCCTTTAAACCAGGTTGTCTAAACCACGTGGGTAAAGAGGACTCTTCATGCCTAACAAGTGTCAGTTTCTGGTGCGTTTTACGTTTCATCGTTGAGGGTGTTTTCGTCAGTTCGTCATAAGTAGCGATATTAAAGTAGTCGTGGATTCATCAAGTTGTTCTCTTTCTCTGTTTTTTTTTAAAAAAAATAAATTTCTTTTGGTCCTTTATATGGCTGAAGTTAACTCTGTTGCCGGCGAATGTGAAATTTGGAACTCCGGCAACTACATTCTCTAACGTCTATACAAGTTTCTTCTTGTTGTTTTGATTTTTCTTTAAATTTTTTGTTTTTGAATGGCTGAAGCTGAAGAAAATAGAGAAAAGAGGTGTCTTTCTAGTATGCAGATGGATGTTTTTTCAAGAGATCTGTTGCATAAATTCATGAACGGAAACAACAACTTAAAAGGGAAATTCCATGAGATTTCCAATGAGGAGGAGGAAGATGATTTGGAGCTGAGTTTGGGGCTTTCATTGAACGGGAGATTTGGTGTGGACCCAGAAAGGGCTAAGAGACTGAAACGTTCTTCTTCAATTGCAAACTTTGTATTCCCGGGCGGCGGGGATGAGAGTAATGGCCATTGTTCATTCTCTGTTGGTTCTATTGCGAGGACTTGTTCGTTACCTGTTGAGGGTGAGGATGAGTGCAGAAAAAGGAAGGAGTTGCAATCCTTGAGGCGATTGGAGGCTAAAAGGAAGAGAATGGAGAAGTTACAGAATGTTAGAGTGGCGGTGAAGGATAAGGTTGATTTGGACGAGCGTCCTCAAGAAAATGGTCAAGGTCCAGTTGGGAATTCATTGCCTTTGTCACAGGGGTCGATGGGTTCTCAAGGGAGTGGTTCTTCTGGAATTTCTGATTTTGGGAGTCAACCCATTCAAGGTAATACCAGTTTCCTCTTCCCTTTTGGAATTTATCTTTCTTAATTTTCTATTATTCAGAATTAAATTCTGTACCTTTTGGGGCATGTACGTCTTGTCATAATTTGGTCATAGAATTCTTGAATTTATAGTCGTTAAGGTCTTATTTGCCCATTCTATTACTATACTATGTGTTTTGCCCCGAATTTGCCATTAGATATTCTCTGAGAAGATGCTTTTCATTATCTTGTCTTGGACCACTAATATGTGGCTACTTGAAGCAATTTAAGGACTGAAAGGACGTTTTTTTTAAGGTTGTTTGAGTTAAACGATTATAGATCCTATGAAGCAAGAAGGGATTCTAATGCAGCTTTTCATTAATCGATGCAACTCGGTAGACCTTATGTCTTAATATTTCTGTCAAATTATGACATTAAAGAGCGTAATTACCGCCTAGTAGTTACTGGATCTTCCTATCGGGGAGTTCATCATATTCGGTAGAGAGGATGCGCTTCATTAGTTCCTAGATAATATGCGAAGTCATGACAAGAATAATGCTTCACTTAAAGCCATTTTTAAGCTAAGAGATATTGAATCCGGAAAATGGGTAGTGTATATTTGGTTACAAGGAGTAATGAACTAGGACAAAAGATAATTCTTTGTTACTCTCCGTCAGGGAGCTAGTAAATATAGAGTAGATTTTCAAGAAGAATCTTTTTCTTTAATATCTGGTCTCAGTGATGTAGGCTAATTCAACGACTAGCTTGTTTGGGAAGTTTTGTATGGAGTGACAGAATTTCCCTAAGTTGGATTTCTATTTTAGAATAAGTGAGACGGACAGATGGTTAGTTGCCAAAGTATTAAGACAACTCCCTGTACCTGGAGCCCATAGGAACTTTCCTGTCAAATTCACTGTCTGTTATTGATGTTGTGGGTGTTCCTGGAATTTGCTGCAGCTGTTCCTTGTTTCACCTCCAAATATTTAGGATTCGTTGGACTGATCCGACCTGTTAATTTGGCCCCAGAGGTTTTTGATGCATGGCCACTTCGTGTTGAAACCTGGCTATATCACTTGATACTTGACACCTGGCTATATCACTCCTGTTGGGTGCTTTGATTAGGCGGCTGCAGTGATAGCGTATCTTTGGTTTTCTCAGTTTGATGCTCAGGTGGCACAAATGCTCTATTAGTTGAGTCGTCATCTTTTTCTGCATGAAGTTAATAGTTTTCCCAATATGGATTCTTCTTCCTAAATTTTAGTGATACTTATTTGTCTTCCTTATTCTCGTTTGCAATTCCTCCTCTTTTATCTTTTTTGCTTTGTTTTCTCTTATGTTTAGTTTCAAATTTGCTTTTACGCCTACGTAATTGTTGTGACAAAAGGAGAAAAAGAACCAACAAAGAATGCTCTCATCCTTTTCCTAAGAATGTTTGGCTATTTGGCTAAGAAATCCTTTAGGCTAATTTATTTTTTTCAAAAAGTTCCTCCCTCCCTTTCAAAAAAAAAGGGCCTCCTTTCTTTTTTTGGTCTCTTTAAAAAAAGATACCCATTTCTTTCTTTCGCAAATCTTTATTCTCAACTTTCCACGTGATATCTTTAAGACCTCAAGATTAAATGACATTTTGGTACATTTGACATAACTTTAATTCAGGACCACAAAATTGAAAAATCTTTTTTATTTTCTTAGAACTCCGTGCAAATTCAAATAAGGTAGTTTTTATTTTAAAACGGAGGGACCACTTCTTTATATTACGGTACGCTGCGGTTAAATATTTGTGCACTTATACCGAGTGATTGTAGCAATTTTATATTAGAAGATGTGAGCACCCATGAGCTTAAAATTTTATATCTGCCACTGGCTGTTACAGCTGTAGAATTTGAGTGTACGTTGTTTGGGATGACAAAATGTCTATTGAGAGGAGTCTTCTTGCCTATGATTTGCCTGATCCTTGTATTTTGTTTGACGGGGAGTTCTATTGCCTATGTTCTCCTAGAATTTTATCTCTACTTCGACACTAAATGTTCCAATGCAAGAAAGCAGCAGCTGCCTGCGGAGGTCGCCTATGATTTGCCTTGTCCTCTTGTCTTTGAGAGAAGTTTTATTGCCTATATGGTAGTAGAATTTGATCCATCCTGCGACACATAGCTACCACTTGCATATGAGTTATATTGCCTATATGTGCTCGTATGTGCTAGCTATATCATTTAAGTATCAACCAATTGTAGTGGTGAAAGTGCTTGCTCTGGATGTTCTATCATGATGTCTTCCATGGAATCTCTCTATCACAATGTTTTTAGCGCTGTTAAGATTTGAAGTAAGCTTTGATTTCTGTATGAAATCATGTTCTTGCAGGTGGTTGTCTTCACTGTCTTTCTCTTGCTAATAAGTTCTGAAAGGAAAGAACTGACTCTGTTATCCATCTAACTATTGCAGGGCCAGGTGACAGCACTGGGGCAAATACTCCGACTAGCATCAAGCCTTCCGAGCAAGAGCATGAACGGAAACAGGTAGCTAGACCACCCAAAACCACAGGTGAAAAGTCACCTAGCACATGTAATGGAAGTGCTAGCAAGGAAGCAAAAGAGATGTTCAAAAACTACATGCTCAACATGCCTTGTGTTTCCACAACGGGCAATGGGCCAAATGGTAAGAGGATCGAAGGATTTCTTTATAGATACCAGAAGGGAGAGGAAGTGAAAATAATGTGCGTTTGTCATGGTAACTTTCTCTCCCCAGCTGAGTTTGTGAAACACGCTGGTGGCAATGAGGTTGCAAACCCATTGAAGCATATCGTCGTCAATCCTTCTCCTCTGTTGAGATGATGGTTACACAAAAAAGGGGTAAAGCTTCAAGAATTCAGCTTTTGCTATCATCGTTCATCTTCTTTTGTATAACTTGGACCAAGGTTCCTTTTTTATTTTTCATTAGATAGTAGTTTTTTGCGGGATATTGACTAATCAATGGGCAAGTTTATCCCCTTTTTGCGGGAAAAAATTTGAGAATTCCCGTTGCCATTCATCTTTCAGTTATTTGTTATTTTGGAAGTCTGCAAACGTACATGAAGGATTGTACAATGCAGTTGGTTCTGCTTCCATTTGGAGAAATCGATTTCGAGCCAAAATATGGCTTTTGCAGAGGTAATAACAGTGGAGTGTAACAAGCTTGCCCACCTTCTGCTCTAAATTGTTACAGTTTCATGGCGTTCGAGTCGAATTACCTGAAATTTTGTTAGTTCTTCTCTCTTCTAAGCAGCTTGTTTGAGTAGTACTTAAAAAGTAAAATATACTAATCGACTGTCGTTCACATTTATAGATGTTTAATTATTTTGTAATTTTAATTGAATTCAATGTACTCTCAAGTAAGTACTCTTTTCTAAATTGAAGTCTTAAAATATTCTTTTTAACCTTTGTGGATGCTTTAGAATGGCCTGATCTTTCAAATGGAAAAACAAATCAGAGGTGAGAGTGGAGTTTGGAAGACGGTACACTTGAATTTGTAATGAGGTTACAGTTAAATATGTCGGTGATTAATAATTATTGTAATTTGTTTGATTGTACGAGTCAAAGTTTAATTTTTAAATTTAATTGTTTAAATTAGATAAATAAGGATAATTATAAATATATTAAATTAAATATTTAAGATATATATTATATATTAATTAGTAAATATATGTCACTAATTAATATTATAAAAAATAATGTATATTTTTAAAATTAATATATTTTAATTAAATCAATTATAAGAATTAAACAGAGGATTATTCGAACATCTTGAATTGCATGTTTGAAAAAGTATTGAATATTATAAATATAATTATATAGTAAAATTATTAAAATACTTGGTAAAAAGATAATTTATTAAATCTAATTTTAAAAATTAAATGACTTGTAATATGAGATATCAATTCTATACTATTAAAACAAATCAAATTAAAATGTAACATAAGTTTTAATTGAAAATAAAAAAATTTAACATAATAACATTAAATATGATTTAAATGAAAAATAACATAAGTTTATAACTTTATTCAATAATGAACTCCTTAAAAATTAAAATACTAATAAAATCATCTAAATAAACAATAAATATAGGATAAATAAATAAAAAAGATAATATAAAAACTGCATGAAATCACATTAAGTAAAAATTGAAAATGAGAAGTAAATGAAATATAAATATTATAAATAAAATATATATATTTTTAAAAAATATTAAAATAACAAAAATAAAAAACAAATCAAAATGAAAAAATAAAAATAAAAGGAAGAAATTAAAAGGTAACTAGATTCTAATTACACCACGTAACTATTAACAATTCACAGTCTACTTGTGAATTGAAGAGTGTAATTGCACCTTATCAATTACATCCAATTATCTGTTAATCAAGTAATTATGTGGTAAGCCAAATAGGTCTGACAATATGATTACACCTAACTACATCAAACGTAATTATCAAAGTGGTTTTTCAAATAAACTCTAATTGTTATATTGGTATCAAATCCAAAGACGTTTATACATGGAAATATTTAAGATTTAGTCAAAATGTTTGGAGCACATTATACGATAACGTATGAGCATATTCAGTGTATTCGTTTATTTTATTATTTGGCCACGTCACAAAAACACAAGTCCTTTTTTATCTTCGAACTATAAATTTCTTTTTTTTTTCTAATAATATTTATATTATAATTTTGATAATGAATTAGATTGAGCAGGAATTAAAACAAATATTGTTATCGTAATAATCATACCATCAAAAGTAGGTGACTCAGTTTGGGAACAAAATATGTCTAATCATTAAATTTATGTGGATTTTTTATATGTATTTGATTGACAACCTTGGAGAACGTATAGAGGAAAATGGTATCCGTCCCGGCTACGTCGAAGTAATAATATATAAATTGGTTTTTTGGCCTTGAAAGACGAGGAAAAGTACAAGACGCCGTGGACTTCTTTTTTAATTTGCTCACATTATTGTGGTAGGTGTACCAACTTGAGTGTTAAAAGATAAATATCTATGTGAATTGTCCCAACCTGAGATGTGTCATAAAAGGAAAAAATAAATATTAAATGAAGTTGCTGAAAGTGAAAACAATTGAACTATTTAGCAAAAAAATATATTGAGTACTTTAATTTGCTTCTGTGTTTTTTAAAGTTGAAGTTTCAGTCCGACAAAAGAAATTAAAAAGAAACAAATCACTTCATAATGGATTGGAACGTTAATATATGAACACTTGGGGGTCGTTTTATCATTGGTTAAGAAGTGAATTATTTATGCATCCCTAATATATGAATGATTCAGTTAGCAATTAAGTGACTTTGTATTGTCTTTTTTATTTCTCATTTGATGTTCGATATTTGTATTGGAGTTTGATTTTTTCGAATTCATACCACATGAGCCTCAATTGGTAGGAAACGCTTCCTATCAAAAAAAAATTTATATCCAAGAATTCAGATCCAAAACTTCTGATTAAGAAAGGAACAGTCATATCCAGTACACCAAAGATATGGTGACCCTGTATTGTCTCACTCTCAACGTATCCCTAGCGTACGTCCAGCTAATTGTCACCATAGGAGTTAGATTAGACAAAACTCTTTCTAAACATTCCGGAAACAATTCAGATATTGTCTGATATTTTTATGTTATTAATAGTACATAAAGTATTTTATAAGATTGATACTTAAGACACGTACATAAAAGAAAACTTATGATTTCAACTTTATACGTTTTAAAATTTTACATTAATAATTTTAAGTGATAATAGCTGAGTTCTAAATTTAATATTTCTACATATTTAATTAATTTATTAACACAATACATTGTTGAGAAACTTAACTAAATATGTCATATTTATAAAATATTTATCATTTATAACTATATAATTTTATACATGTATAATTTACTTTTAATACATAATGCCTTTTTTTTATCAAGACAAGTCTAATAAATTTCAAGACACTTAATAATACATCTATATTGCATACAAAATTATTTTTATACATAGTGTAATACGTCTACATTATATACATCAAGACAAGTATAATACATTTTACTGCATATATAATTCACTTTTAATAAATAGTATAGTTATTATATATAGATGATAATTTTTTTTAATAAATATGATATATCCAGGTAATAAATAAAAAATATATTTAAAAGCAATAAATATTTTATAAAAGACATTCACAAAAATCATTATCTCTACATTGTTTGAGCACAATCTATTGGGTTCGACGCAATTTACATACGGGTTATCAACTTGTATAATAATTATATTTCCCCATGATGATCCCATTTTTTCTACTTTTTGACTCCAAAATTGATCCACCTCTCTTTTTTTTTGTAAATTTAGTGTCATAACGATCGTTATAACTTTGTTCTTGACAATGTAACAATATTCAGAGGCTATCCAGAAGGAAAAAACTCCGGCAGAGTAGGTAACTACCAGCTTGGAGGTACTTTATTAAAGGGAACAAACAATGTAGCAGATTAAACGAAGGGAAGAAGTCCTGTAAATAGTTTTAGATCTATTTGTAGAAAAGATTCATGTATAAAGCAAAAATGTCAAGAAATTTAATAGAATTACCGAAAGTGGATTATTCTTAACCGTTTGCACGTGATAATTACTTTACATAGGATGACGTGTGGCCTTTTATGTCTACAACAATATGTCTTTTTAGTAATCTCATCTAAATTCTAAAGGCAGAAAATTAATGTTTGTGATTTTCAAATCTTGGAAACTATTAATGAAATTGACATTAGAGCTACCCTATCTGTTTTTACTTTCCGACAGGGACAAAAATTGTAACAGAAAATGTACTATTAAGTTGTCTAATATTTGGTATTTTTTATAGGAAGTGGTAATTTGCTAATTTCTGACAATTTTACTTGTTAGAGTTGACAACATATGACGTCTTAATGTAGACAAATTCAAATATATAGACTTGGTGTTGCAGGAGAACGTGACACAATAAATGGAGCAGCGTAAGTGAGTGTTTTGGCATAGGAAAATACCATTAATTAGTAACAAAATAAAATGAGAGTTTTATTGTATAATTACGTTTTATCAATAATTTTGTATCAGAGTGAAATTGATCAACATATTCGCAAGAAGAATGTTATTAAGATGCATAGTTTATCGCAGTAACTATGAGCTTGTTTGATACGAAGGATTAGTTATTCCATCTTCTATTCGTATAAGATAATACACTATATATATATTAATTATGTAAATTCTCAAATTTCAAATCACACGTCATATTAATTTTATACAAAAATAAATTATTTTCTTACTAATTTTCAAACATTATATAACTCATATAAAAATTAATACTAGCATAACTTATTTTTTTATTAGCTAGCGGTTTAGACCATGAGTAATACATCAAGTATTTCTCCGTTTCAATTTATGTGAATCAGTTTGACTTGATATAAAATTTTAGAAAGAAAAAAGACTTTTAAAATTTGAGATTTAAAATAGTTTATAGATATTTATGTGGCTATAAATTATTTTAGTAAATATAAAATAAATATTTTAAAATATTTAATTACTATAAATAAATTAGGACAAAATGAGTAATACATACTCTATATTCTAGAGATTTTGCTTTTTTTTAATTACAAAATGGAGTAAAAGGGGAAAATTTAACGAACCATTTAAAAGAGAGTAAGTAATGTCATAAATTATAATAGGCGAGTGAGTGGGAAAAGAAAACGCATGTTGTCTTGACCACACCTCACTTCTACGTTTTGGGACAAACTCTGCATCTTCACCTTCTTCTTCTTGCTTCATTCACTAAACCTTTGCTTGATCTTCTTCAACAAGTACCGGTGAAAAACTACTCCCATCTCAATTCCATTATTAGGGCAAAGGATTCAATCCGCCATTCCAGATCGAGCGGGCGAGCATTGATCGCATCTCGCCGTCTCTCTACCTCGCTTGCCTCAGATCTGTCTCTCTTATATTCGTAAGCACTTTCACTTCTATGATTTCTCATTTTTGTTCTTAGTTACACTTGACGTGCTGCAGATACCTGCATTATTGTTATTTGTACGTGTTGGAGTTGTACTTTTTTTTTCCTTTCTGGATTATATTTTGGCGTGACTCACATGTTTCCCATTCATTTGTAGTTCATATGTTCTGTTTAAGTCTCGTACACTAATTTTTAATCAAGGGCCATAGTTTTTTTAAATTTTTTTTACTTATATGCTTACCTGTGTTGATTGTAATCACTATACAACATTGGAAAAATCCTGATGGTTGATAAATAGAGACTGAGTGGTAATTTCGGCTCGCCGTGCTGTTGGATATCATTAGTTGTTTGAAGTATATGCCTAGTTTCTAAGTTCCACTTACAGAAAGTGGGAACAAAAGTTCCAAGTTGAAGTTGAGGTTGCTACCAATTTTTTCCGTTACTTATCTACATTTCATGCTCAAGAGTTACTGCAACCATAGTTCATTGAAGCTATAAATAACTGTATTATGTGTGTAATTATATTACTCAAACTGCTAATTTTTTCTACTTACTAACGGACTCGCCACTTCTTAAACCCTGGCTAGCCTCTAGGCCATAGCTTGTCTCTGCATCTGCTGGATAATTTTGTCATTTTCCCCATATCATACATGCTTGCTCTTCATCATGAAATGAGTTTCTCCACTTTTGGTGAGAGTGTAATTCTTGCTTTATCTGATGAGATTGTTCTAATTATTTTGTCAATAATGAATAGTTCTTATAATTTTCTTTTAAGAATATGTTCCTCACTTTAATATATATTTCCAGATCCTATCAATCCCCGCTATGACAACAGGATATTCAGAAACAGACTTGGCTCATCAAACATCATCTTTTAATGAATAAACAGCAGTTGAACTGAAGGTGTACCTCTTATCCTCAAACATATTGTGGACTTGTGTTACTCGATTTTCAGATTAGAGGGCATCTCTTAGCTTTTTAGCTAGGTTGGAAACCTGCTAGCAAAGCACAAAGTGGATAGAAGAAAAGATGATGATCAACAAACAACTTGTGTTGACGTATATATATCTCCTTGTCTATGTAATGCTATCCTCAGGAGTTATTTTGTACAACAAGGTATATTGTTTTCTATAATATTCTGTGAGTTTGTTTGGCTTCATTTTTTTTTTTGGTATGATCACTGTTTGTTGGCTAAGTTATTCTTACATTCTGCTTTTGCAACTCAATAGAACATGTTCAGAACTTAAAAGGGACAATTAAGGTTAACATTGTGGTTCAGGCAATGTATGTGATGGACAACCAAAAGTTACAAGTTGTTGTCACATCTATAAAAAAAAGTGACATGCTGTTATGATTTACTTCTCAGGCTCCAAGGAATAATTAAATTTAAGTCCGCATGTTGTTCACTTCTTGGTTGAGGAAGTCAGGAAGAAAAGTAGGGGAATTTTTTATCATGCCATTTGCTATCCATAATCAGCTTGTTCAATCAGTCTAGATTGAACAAAAATTAGAAAATAGTTTCTTGTGTTCCATCTAATCACACCAAACAACATGAAGGGAAGAGAAAATATGTTGGTGGGGAATCGGCCACAATATGAGTAATAATCTAATTGTGGATTATGATGTGAAAACCAATGACATTGGCCTATGATTAAATATATCGCACATGTTTGGTCTATGTGTCATTGACAGATAGACATTGTCCCGAAATCATGATTATTGAAGGTACTAAATGGGGAGTCTAGCTCGGCATATTGGGGCAATTTGTTAAGTTAAAAATATATAATACTAAAGCAGTAGTTGTTGATAACTTAAACAATATTGAGGATAGATTCTCCTCTAACCTTTCCACTTGTGGGATTTCGTTGGGTATATTGTTGTTGTTTCTCTCTAACTTTTAGGGGTCGTTTTGTTGGGAGTAAGTTATTCCGGATTAACTATCCACTATTTATACCTCAGTGAGGGAATAAGTTATCCCATATACATGATGGAATAACTTTATCTCAGAATGGTTTATACCTCGGTGATGGAATAAGTTATCCCATATACATGGAGGGATAACTTATCCCAGAATAACTTATACCTCAGTGATGGAATAAGTTATCCCATATACATGGTGGGATAACTTATCCCAGAATAACTTATACCTCAGTGATGGAATAAGTTATCCCATATGCATGGTGTGATAATTTATCCCAGAATAACTTACCTGGGATAAATAATCCTATGACTACCTAATACCTCCAACCAAACACAGGATAAAATCATCATACATTTTATCATGAGATTATTATAGCTTATACCTCACACCAAACGACTCTTTAGTATTATAGCATTTTCCCCCAATTAAAAGATAGTCCCCTTTATCTTGTGTTAAATATACTTGTTGCATCTCAAACTTTCAGAACTGCAGAAACCTCATCCCTTGACATGAATGTTAAGATTGAAAATACTCATTTATTTGCTCCTTTCTAAGTTCGTTTTTCTCCTTTTCTCTTATTCTCCTCTTTTTTTCTTCCCCCGTCCACTCACCCTTTTGAAGTTCCTTATGTTTTGGGTCCAATTATGTTTCTGCTTTTGCCGGGTAAGTTGCAAGGAAAAAAGACTGACTTTAACATTTTAGAGCTTCAGTTTTTTGGTAACTGGTTTAGAAGGAGGGCGTGTAAAGGGTGAAGTAAAAGAGAAAGGTTAGATGGTCTTGGGAAAACCATGCTTTAGGATAAGCAACATGTTACTAACTTACATTTTCTTACTCTCATTGTTGTTTTGTTGTATGGTGTTTTTATTTCTGCTCTGCACTAATGCAATTTCATTTTAGAAGAAAGGACAATACTGCTGCTCAATTTATTTTCTGTATCATTCAGGTTTTATTCTTAATTTTTTTCGGTGCCATTAGTAAGAGCTAATGGTTCTTGTTTTGGTTTCTTTTTCTGGCAGTGGGTACTTTCACCAAAATACTTCAATTTCCCATTACCAATAACACTTACCATGATTCATATGGGCTTCTCGGGCTTAGTAGCTTTCCTTCTTATCCGTGTCTTCAAGGTATTGTATTGTTATTGGTAATTACAGTGTTATTTTCTTGTAGCATTTCACACGCTGATCCTCAATGAAACTTCTTGCTTATCTATTAATTGTTCGCTTTGTAGAAATGTTTTCTTGTTTGAATCATTATGCATCATTTTCATTTTACCAGTGTTGCAGATTTTGAAGCGACTCCGTGTTAATTTTCAACCTTTGTTACTTTTGTGCTTTTGATGTGATCTTTCTCTCTGGGCTTTCTTCTGATTGAAACAGTTTCTATCTGATGATTTATCGTATTCTTTAACCCCTTGAGGCCTGAGGAGATGTTTCTGGGGTGATTTTTTTTTTTGATAATTGTGGTGTCATGGCCAGCTTACATGCTCCGTGACTAATTCCACGAGGTTCCTTCAGTCTCCTACCAGTAGAAGTACCGGGTAATTCTAAAATATCTGTGGTGATTCTGAAGAACCACTTGTGGAATTCCTCATTTTAGATACCCAGTTGGACCATATGGAGAGTTCTCAGCAGATAAATTGATTTGTATATTTTCATGTTTAGATATCTAATTTGGCATTTGGCTTAGCTTCTGAATTTTGATCACAGCTCACTTCTCATCTACCGGAGGGGAAACTAATTTATAGAGTGCACAATTTTTCATTCCATTTGATGTATAAGACTAGGGATCAACTGATTTCCTTCCATCCATGTTAATTTTCTGCAGGTTGTATCTCCTGTCAAAATGACGTTTGAAATGTAAGAATTCAGTCCTTTGCATCTACATTGCCTTTAGATGTAATCATGTATGTTATCTTATTTTATTATTTATTGTTGAATGTGCAGATATGCGACGTGCGTGATTCCCATTAGTGCTTTCTTTGCCTCAAGTCTTTGGTAAGAATCTACTTTGAGGAACTGAAAGGCTTGCATGCCTTTGGTTAGCATGTTCAAGTGCATTTTCTAAGGTGTTATGTGACCTCATAATTAGTAAATGGTTCGATGATGGGTTGGCCTGAACTTAGTGATACAAATGAATGAGTTATGAATGCATTTTGGTAATAGATGAGAATTGGCCTTTAACTGGTTATGAATATCTAATGCCTACTGATCATGAACTGACAATGAAACCATTTATACTGTTGAATCAAAATCTAACCTAAACAAATATTTTTATGTGTTATTATTGCTATCTGCTCATATGTCAAAAGAAAATCTGTGAGATTGGCATAAATTTTTCTCATCGTACATCTGTCCAACTGGCCAATTCAGCGTTTTGGAACTAACTAATAGAAAGCAGAAAAAAGAAGAAGAAAAGACATACTCTACTGTTCCTGTTTCTAATGATGCAGGACACCTTGACTTTTTTTGGTTATCTGATTAATTGTGTTTAAACTTTTCCTAGCAATCTGGACATTTGAGGTCAATGAACAAGTTTTGAGCCAAATTAAGCATTTATTGACAAATGAACTAGTGGTTAATTGATTGATTTCAAGAATATTGCCAAATGCTTTTCCTCTGTGGACTAATCCTCTCATAGAAGTAGTTGTTTTTCTACGACAGAGGAAGAATTTGGCTGGTTAAATTTCCTTGTTCCTTCTTGACACTTTTCACTTCTCTGGGAAAGTAGAAGAGGAATTATAGTAAAACTACGAGAAATGGGGTGATAAGAAAATGTGGACACTTTCGTGCATAGTTAACATTCGTGCTATATGTTTCATTACCACATAAATACGAGGTTAACAATTATATGTTTCTTTAAAAGGGCATGTTGTTTTCATGCAGGTTTGGGAACACAGCTTATCTGTTCATTTCTGTAGCCTTTATCCAGATGCTCAAAGCTCTAAGTATGCCTGGGTAACACTTTTCTATGTCTGTATCCTTTGTTTGCAAATGTACTGATTGGAGCTTTTTGTTGAAATTACAGTGCCAGTTGCCACCTTTGTCATGGCTGTTATTTGTGGAACTGACAAATTAAGATGTGATTTATTCCTGAACATGCTGTTGGTCAGCGTCGGTGTTGTAGTATCCTCTTATGGAGAAATTCACTTCAACATAGTTGGTACAGTTTATCAGGTCACTGGAATATTTGCTGAGGCGCTTAGGCTGGTCTTAACTCAAGTTCTGCTTCAGAAGAAAGGACTAACTCTCAATCCTATCACCAGCCTATATTACATTGCTCCATGCAGGTATGTAATAGACGATCCTATCTGATCGAGTTGAATTATTTTGCTGTCATGTGATGCAGATGAATAGATTATCCTATGTTGAGGTCTGTATATTTCCAGTTAGATCTTACTGCTTTGCAAAAGGGGGAAAAAGAGATTCTGGTTAGATCTCGGTTTTAATTATTCCAAACCTCCCACCTTTCTCATTCCTCACATGGGAGAAAGGGAGAAAAGTAAATTGAGAACACATACAACTGGAAACCTTTTCCATACATTTGATTCCTGCCATACATCTACCTTTCTAGATGAGCTTGGAGCTACTTTTTCATCTTTTTGTTCTTTAGCGTGTTCATTATTTCATGACATTATGACTGCAATGTACCTCAGATCAGCTTACTGCAGAGTGCAGATATTAAAAAAAGAGGCACTTCTATATCACATTTTTATTAAATTTATCGTTAGTTTAAAATTGCTTGAGAGTTATAGCTCAAGTTGGAAGAGTGTAACCACATATTTCTTTCTTGTGGAATTCTGACATATATAATTATACCTTTTTTGGAACAATTGACCATACTTATATTTCTGTTAGCATGTAGTCATGTAAACTGTGTCCTGCATCTGACATGACACATTAGTTATTACTGTGTCCTCCCGTGTCTGATGAAGTCAAATTTCAAAAGCGGTAGAAATGATGCTAGGGGGATTGGTATTTGGTTGCTAGTCCTTTTATGGAAAATTTGTTCTCTGCACACATAGATAGACACATACTCTGCTATCAGTGCTATGTATGTGCTCCTCTCTGTAGTTATGTTTATCTCACTTGGCAAGAGATTTTCTGTAAAGAGGCAATTGCTGCTATATGTCACCTGAATCTGATAATAAGTATGAGAGTTATCACTGTATTCTAAATGTTGGTTTTATTTGGTTTTAGAGTCTCATGCAAGTGCCTCCGTATTATTTACTGGGGTTACTTATGATCACATGTTTCAACGTGCAGTTTTGTCTTTCTCTTTGTCCCATGGTATCTTCTGGAGAAGCCTCAGATGGAAGTCTCACAAATTCAATTCAACTTCTGGATTTTCTTTTCAAATGCACTTTGTGCTCTTGCTCTGAATTTCTCAATTTTCTTAGTGATTGGTAGAACCGGTGCTGTAACCATCCGAGTTGCTGGTGTCTTGAAAGATTGGATACTTATTGCCCTTTCAACTCTAATCTTTCCAGAGTCGACAATAACCACTCTTAATATTGTAGGCTATGCCATTGGTAAGCTTATTGTTTCTTCTTATTTATGGGAGTTTTGTGCCATCAAACATCTTACTAAAAAAATTCTGTTTTTGTGTAGCATTATGTGGTGTTGTGATGTATAACTACTTGAAGATCAAGGATGTTCGAGCTGTTCAACTTCCTGTAGATAGTGTCTCTGATCGAATAGCTAAGGTCTGATCTAATGACTTTCAAGTTCGATTTCAGAACCTGCATTATTTTCTTTCAAGTTTGTGTTCTTATTCTTTATTCATCACTTCCTTCTTGTTTCCATTTTCCCCCCAGAAGTAACATCCGCACATGATGATCCATGCTTCTTTTGTTCCTTTGGGAGCCCCAGTTTCCAATTTGAGAATCATTCTAGTGTATCTAGAAAAGAGTTGCTTTATAAAGAGAAGAAGAGATAAAACAGGAGCTAGAGAAAAAGCTAAACATACAATCAACAGTCATTCTTTTAACATTATTTGAGCTTGCATGGTTGATTATATGTCTCTGTTTAACATGGAATCTTTAGCTTGCATGAAAATGATATTTCTAGTATGGGTTTTATTACAAGCAGTGCCAAGAATTTTCCTTTATCCAATTTGTCTCTGACAGGAACTTAAGATGGAGAAGAAGTCATCTGATCTGTATGTACCAGATGATATTGTTAAAAACAGTGGAGGAAAAGGTTCAAGGAATGGGTCTCCGGATTCAATAGTGGATGAGGAAGCTCCCTTTATTCCTTCAAGTAGGGTCTCTCATCTTGGACGAAGTCCACTTAGCAGCTATTCAGCATGAGAACCGTTATTTCTATAAATGTCATTTTGGGTTCATTTGTTAGAATCACAGTATCAAGCAGATTGATGAGAGCGGAGTCTTGTTCATACACCACCACCATATTGGTAAAGAGTTGCATTTCTTTGCAAAGCACTGCCCCCATTAACATTGATACTCTAGTTATTTATTGTAATATTGTTTTAGGATTGTCATATTCAATGAAATATTGATCTTTTAACATCACATGATACTCTCTCAACAAAGGAAATCTTTATCACAATTTTAGCTGAGGCAACTTTCTGGGACTGGTGTATAACTTGACAGTACTTCAGGTTTTTTGTACGGTTTTCGATATCTTAACTGATTCATGGATCCAACTCTTTCCTTTGTTTGCTGAGTGACTTCAAAGTTAATTGCTAATCTGGGTTAACATATAATATTTAGTTTTAGCTTGCTAGTCATCTCTTCTATTTATTGTTGTACTCATTATCCTCTGTTAGATACAACCACAAAGGAAGTCGGTAGTAGATATGTGAAAAGCAACAAGACTATAATTGAATCTTGACTCTGCCACTGTACACATCAAATCAAATTTCGAATGTCTCAAAATATATAGCCATTGTTTGAGCTGTCTCCTACCTAAGCAAATGCTTCATTCTTGACTCGACTATCTGGGTGTAAATAAGAAGCAAATGGGAGCCAATTCTCTAAAGGCCGAATAATTCTTTGGATAAACTGTCTTGATCAACTCAGTGGTTCCCATTTGCTTCTTATTTACACCCTAATAGTTAAGTCAAGAATGAAGCATTTGCTTAGGTAGGAAACAACTCAAACAATGGCTATATTTTCAGACATTCGAAATTTGATGTGTACAATAGCGGAGTCATGATTCAATTAAGAGGGTTTAAAAGTTAAAAATGTAAACACACAAATTAGTCAAATGAGGTTCGACATCTACTATATATACATAAAAAAATAATTTTAACACGATATAAATAGTATAATTTTTCGTTGAAAAGGATTTAGATGAATCTCCTAACAATAAGGTCGTCACGCCCCTGGATGTATACAATCCCAGCCATGGTTAACTCAATTCATAACATCATAAATGGACCTCGAGGGTAGGGGTAAGCATAAATAATTAAAATAAAAAAAAACAAACTGAACAAACTAATTTGATTTTCGTGTAGAATAATTGGTGTCTCGATTTGATGTCAATTCTTTTTTTTGGAAATTTAATTTTTCGATTCGGTGTTTAATTTAAGGATTGTGATTCCACAATGCATTGAAGAATTGAAGGTTTATTAAATAAATTTAAAATAATTTTCAAAATTATGTTACTTATATATTTTGACCCAAACCAGTTTGATTTTGACCCAATCTATTTTAAATTTTGACCCAAGTTTTGTGTTGCTAGCTACTTAGTTTAATTTTTTGTAGATGAAAGATGAAAGTAGGGTTAGTGTTGTCCGATGAAGTGATAGCTTACCTGCTAATAATGAAAATTTTGGAGAACCATAACTCGAAATTATCGTTATCATATGTCATCTTTAGTCTTTATCATATTCCCTCTTTATCTAATATCGAATAATATTCCTTTATTCTCATTTTATTTTTTATTTTTATCAAAAAAACCTTTTAAAACATCGAAATAAATTAAATCATATTAATCTAGTTAATTCGGAATATAGTGTACATTTTAAAAATCGAACCAAAATATGATAAAATTGATTTGCAGAACTAAATGTCCAACTCTAGTGGAGGGTGCTTATCGTTTGAAAAAACAATTCTTGTCTCGAAATTAACTTGATTGCACACGTCTTTGTTAGATTTCACTTTTCATTAAGTGTTTCGACCAATTCAAAAAGATTTTCTATACTTAATCACTTCAATTTAATTATCTAGTCAGTTGTTTTCATGACACTATTATTTCTACATTCACTTTATAAAAAGTCAACAATATTAAAATTAGTTATGTCGCATGCAACTTAATTATTGAATAAACATGCAAAAATAAAATTTAATTTCAAGTCAATTCAAACTAATCTCAAAAAAAGAAATTGATTTAATAAAATTTTCAAAGAGAAGCAGGAAAAAAGGAAATTAATTTAATAGATTTTTCAATGAAAATTAGGGGAAAAAAGGATAAATTATTAAATTTCCCAAATGATTAATATTGTCATAATGTCATTTGATTGATAACCCTATTCTTAGGGCTTTCCAAACAGACTCTTAATAGGTTTTCCAAATGAAATGGAAAAAAATATTTTAAAATGTTCATCGAACAAGATAAAAATTGAGATAACAATCAATTGACCCAAACAAACTCTAGAGTCTGTTTAGAAAATCACTTGGTAATTAGAATTGGTATAATTACTATGATCGTAATTACCAATTTAGTAATTGTGTAGCTTAGTAATTAATTTATCATGTTTGTTTACCATAATGTAATTATACTATAATTACAAATGTATTGTTTGGTTATACGAGTATAATTATAAGGTTATATTAAATTTTAAAAATAAAATTAATTATCTAATTGAAATGTTATATTTGAAAAAATAAAGGTATTTATAAATAATATTAAATTAAGTATTTAAGATATATGTTGTCTTTTGAAAATATATTAATTGATAAACATATATTGTTAACTAATATTATAAAAAAAATATTTATATTTTTTAAATTTATATATTTTAAGTAAATTAATCATAAAAATAAAAAGTACAAATTTCGATGAACATAAAAAAATATACGTTTGACAAAAATGTTAATATTATAAATGTTAATACTGTTAAAGATTTTCTATACACAATTACTTTTAATTATACATTAAGTTATTTTTATAACACTATTATTTTTACATTTGCTTTATCAAAGATTAACAATGTTAAAATTAGTTATGTTGTGTGCAATTGAATAATTAACAAAATAAATAAACTTTCAACTAAATGATCAATAGTTAATTGTGGAAACATTATCCAATTACAAGTCAATTCAAACTAATCTATCCAATTACAAGTCAATTCAAACTAATCACAAAAAAGAAATTAATGTAATAGATTTTTTCAAAAGAGAATTAGATTTTTTTTTTTCTAAATAAGGAAATTGATTCAATAAATTTCCAAATGAAATGGGGAAAAAGATTTAAATGTTGAGCAACAAAAAAAATATTGAGATAATTAATCAATTTAGCTAGTAAGCTTAAATTGTCATTTGATTGATAACCCTACTTTGTAGTCTTGAGTCCGCCACCCCCTTTCCCCTCCTTTTTCTTCAACTGAGAGAACCTAGCGGCGCCTTAGTCGATGGCCGGAGACGGACTAAAGGCGTTTAAACCCGTCGGAACAGCGGCGGAAACGGAGTACGCGGCGGCAAAAACATCGGTGTCGTGAGATATAGAGAATTGTCAGTTGCCCAGGGTATGCGACGCTCATGAAATGGCTCGGAATATAAACGCCGCATTGATGAAGATGAACTATCATGGACCAGTCACCATTTTCGCCTATGATCACACCAATGGCATTCCTTCATCCATTCAACGTGCCCTCTCTTGTACTGGGATCAGTCTCAATCACGTCCCTGTTGGTACAGTAACAAACCTTCTTCCATCCTTGTTTTATTTGCTACATGAACTGAGAGTGTTTCGAAACCCTCTTTTTCTTTGAACCTTTGTTGAAAATGATTTTCTTGAGCGTCTGTGTGAAACAGGTTATCTGCCCTGCAAAGGTAAGGTTAAGGTGTGCATACACCCTACCTCTTTGACGCCACTTGTGGGTGCCCTCTGAGAAATTTACCTTTATAGAATTTTAAATTGAGATTAGTTTAAATGGAGTGGTATGTATGGTAGCTAGCCCTAACAGCTTAATCTTGCTTGGGATTGATAGCAGTTGGTTACATCATTCTTTAGTGTCTGCACCCCAATTGCAAATTCATTCATTTCTGAACTATCAGACTTTGCGAATAACAACGTGATGCAAACTGCACCGGCGCAACAACTGATGGGCGTGGGCAATAGCCGCTACTGTTTCTTCAACTCTACCTGGTATACTTGACATACCGGTCATAGGCCTCCTAAGCATTAGCATAGGTATTGGGCATTGTAATAAGCAGGTCGGTTCGTTGATATAGGTTTAGAAATTGGAGTCAATATAGACTTTTGACACAATGTGTTAGCACCAAAAGCTAGTTCTAGTGGATATTAAGGAGAACTTGTTTTTGGTGCTAACACATTATGTCAAAAATCTATACCGACTCCAATTCTAAACCTATATTAGCAAATCAACCTCCTTATTACAATGTCAATACCAATATCTATGTTAATGCTTCCGGGGCCCAAAGTTTTACCTAATCAACTGACTATGATCGGCATGTCAAGTATACGAGGTAGAGTTGGAGAAACAGTAGCGGTTATTGCCCACGCCCATCAGTTGTTGCGCCAGTGCAGTTTGCATCACGTTGTTATTCGCAAAGTCTGATAGTTTAGAAAATAAGCCTGCTTAGCGTCTCAGTCCCAACCTCCTCTTGTTCCCGGTAAAATTGTACTTGATATTAGGCGTATTTATACGCCAAAATTACCCATATAAAGCGCTTATTCAGAGGATAAATCCATAGAGTTTAGGTGTTTTCAGTGGAGTTTAGTGTATTCTGCTAATCCTGGGTCAAGTGCGCCTGTTGGTTGTGTTTTTGCAGGTTTTTGGATATAATGTGCACGTCTGGAAGCACACCCGGAGTTTGAGGAAGAACACAACTGTGGAACTAAGCGAAGAACCCAGTGAGCTCAACAAATATGCTCAAGTGCGCGTCGCGGACTTGGGGGAAAAAGTTGTGCAAACTGAAATCTTGGAGAAAAAGGTGCGAAGCAGGAAAGTGGGTGAAGTCCGCGTCGCAGACTTGCACGAGAAATTGGTCCAGTCAGCATTAAATGCAAAAAGCCACTCAAAACAACCTAGTCCGTGTCGCGGACTTTGAAGACGCAAGGGAAAAAGCGAGATACGAGAATTTTAAGTTATATTGAGTTTAGAATTTTATTTTTTCATATCATTTTTTGTACGAAAAAAAGGAGAGACGACTAAGAACTCCATTCTAAGGTTACTTTGGTTAGTTTTTACCTTAAATTTTCCATTGTTAATGTTGATTAGCTTGTTATTGATGTTTAAGACAATGATGCGTGGCTAATCCTTCCCATATTTTGGGATTGTAGTCATAGACAATGTTCTAGTTCTTGATGTTTGCATCTTATGAAAGGGTTTCCACTTTGATTATTCTTATATTGCTTTTGTCTATACTTCATAGCCTGATAAATATTGGAATGAATAGAACACGGTACTATAGCTAGCTTGTTGAACTAGAAAACTGGATTGATTTGTGTAAGGGAGACCTGTGACAACTACCTTTACACCTAGCTCGATTCAGATATAGGAAGATAACATTAAAACATTAATGTAGGTTTTTTTGCTTTGTAAGGGGAGAGTCTCCCTTGTTTATGGCTTTCCTAATTCTAGGTTTTTTTCTTGTGTAATTTTAGTTGACTAGGAATATGGACCATCTTTGTATATGGGTTTAAGGGAAACACGTTAGTGTAGTACCTTGACTCCTCAATTTGTACTTTGATGGAACCTCTTGACGTTGGCCATTTCCCTAAAAAAAAAAAAAAAAAAAAACACATAAGTGCAAGCACTCAGTCTAGAACTGCGTCCCAAAGGTTAAATCCCAGAATCGTGTCTAGAATTGCGTCTCAAAGGTTACATCCTGGAATCGTAGTTAATCTGATAATCCCCATAAAATTTGTTTACTGTAATAGTTTTAATTAGTATTTTACATTTCAATTTAACTATTTTTCTCACCCTTAAGCAAGAACACACTCACCTAACAATTTGGAATAGTAATTGTATTATGATTTGAGTCCCTTGGGTTCGACATCCCGGCTCATAAAAAGGACCACTATATTACTTGGTACGATCACGTACACTTGCGTGTGCTGGGGAGCAACAGTACTCACTCCAGAACAATTTGCAACCTCCGCTTCAGCCACCTGAAGGTTCTGCTGATTTACCTGCACCATTTGTACATCATCCTAATCCTCCCATAAACTTGTATTGCGCTCCTGATTTTAGATTGACAAAGAGGGGAAGTATTGTGATCGAAACTGAAGTTTACTAAGCAAGATAGTTTTCTTGAGGGAACTAACGGTGGTAATTTTCTTTCAGGCAGGGATGATTTATGTGGTTCTATGAACAAGGGTGATATACATCCTGAGTTTCCCTTCTTTCCATCCTCATCAGGTGTTTCTAAACCTGCATGTGGTAATTTAGATTTGTTCCAGCTTCCTTAACACATTCAATGTATTGTAAGGGTCATCTTACTTTCGTTGAAAACTTTGAAGTTTGAGAATATTGTGTCTATCAAAGAAAACATTAGTTATTGTGTATGTTATGATAACCTTAAATATCGTTATACTGATATTACGGTAGCCTTAAATACTTCACTCGAGCGACAGATGATATTAAAGTTAGGACTAGTTAATTTTGAGCTATATGTTGGTAGGACTGAGAATCTGGAAATGTGAGAATCCACTTGGTGGCAATCCTAATTGGTATCAGGATGCAACTTGGAATATGATTGAGAAATATCTTTGTTTAATTGTTGACGTTCAGCAACTGTAACTGCTATTGCTGAACGTCCAACAGTTGAACAAAGAAATTTCTCAATCATATTCCAATCCTGATACTGGTTAGGATTGCCACCAAGTGGATTCTCACATTTCTAGATCCTCTCATTCCTACCAACATATAGCTCAAAATTTTTTAGTCCTAACTTTAATATCATATGCTGCTCTAGTGCAGCATTTAAGGCTACGGTAACATCAGTATGACGATATTTAGGGTCACCGTAACTTATACAAAAACTAATGTTTCCTTTGGTAGGCACAATCTTCTTGAGCTTCAAAGTGTTCGATGAAAGTAAGATAACCCTTATAAGACATTGAATGTGTTCAGGAAGCTGGAGCAAATTTAATGTGTTCAGTATGACGATATTTAGAGTTACCATAGCGGATACATTAACCAATTTAACTTCCTGTAGATAGTGTTTCTGATCGAATAATTGAAGATCTGATCTAATGACTTTCAAGTTTTGATTTCAGGATTTTGCTTTTTTTTTTTTTTTTTTTTTTAGTTTTGTTTTTTTTTT
>JBCEWC010004973.1:0-25979 GCA_038996855.1 Solanum aculeatissimum | reverse complement strand
TGGCATGCCCACATACTTAGTGCATTATATGTGCTAACCCATACTCTTTGTCTACATGATCTAACCATGTAGGGACCAGAGACGACATTCATCCACCATTGGACGCTTAGTTGAGATCTTGGATTTGTTGCTTGTGGTGAGCCCTATACTTCAAGGGAAAACCCACATTCTTCTAGCTTATGTTTTATTATGTCTTTTCTATCTTGTGACTTGAGGGTGAGCCTAGGTTATGTCGAGGCCCCGTCTTATTCAATGTAGAGGTATTATTGGACATATCAGATTCTATTGTATATCGTACTATGTGCTTATTTGAGATGTTATGACTATCTATATTTTGTTATGACTACTTACGTTTCTATTATGCTCTTGCTTATATTACTATGTTTGGATGGATGGAATGTGCTTACGTGGAAAGTCCCTAGCCCCTGCTTGCCCCCATAGCTTGAGTCATACTTACCTGCCCCTTAGAACATAATTTCTACGTGTTATATGATTCATGCTTATCTCATTCTCGGTGATATCCCCATAGCTTGAGTCCAAATTACCGAAATCCCTTAGACTTATGTGTTACTTATTGTGTGACGCGCTTTCGAACCAATGATATGTGCGATGATGCTTGGATGTCTTGATCGAGGACTCTCGGATTCTCTTTCACCATGTCACATCTAGGCCCTACTCTCGGGTCATGACAGGCAAGCTGTGTCCCTGGTATGTTGGGCCATATGAGATTGTTGAGTGGAATGGTAATGTAGCTTATAGATTGTATTTGCGTTTGGATATGAGTTTTATTCATTCGGTGTTCCATGTGTTTATGTTGAGGAAGTTGGTTGGTGATCCCAAGCCAATTGTGCCTTTGGAAGGTGTTATGGTCGAGGAGAACTTGACTTATGAAGAGGTACCAGTTGAAATTTTAGATAGGCAAGTAAAATGGCTTCACAACAAGGATGTGGCTTGAGTTAAAGTGATTTAGAGAAATCAATGTGTGAAGGGTGATACATGGGAAGCGGAGTCGGACATGATGAGGCGATGATCTCTTCCAATCTACTCAAGCTTAAGGTACTGAGTTCTTTCCATTCCAAATGGTCCTAATTCTTTACCTCTTAAGTTTCATGACATGACATGTATACATGTGCACAAAATGATTTAAATGATGTTTTGATATAATTTTTAATGACTTTTATGATTTTCAAATGATGAATTATGCGTTATGTCTTTATGTTGAGATGTTTGAAGTTTAAGTCAAGCTTTTCAAGCCTTATTTTAGCTCATTCAAATACGAATGTTCTCGAGGGGGACTTGATGTAACAATCCCAAAATTTTGAAAACTTTATTGATGCGTAGTTCACTGATTCAAGATTGGTTGGTATGATTTATGGTTGTCATGAGTCCCATTTATCAAGCCATGGTCAAAGAAATTCCATTGGTTGAGTTTTTCATGTGAACCGTTGGGAGGGTCAATTTTAACTGGTCATATCTCTTATCACAAGAATAAATTGGTGGTCCATGACCTATAAAATTGAATCTCTTTGAGTTATATTTCTAACGCACTTGGTTTCACTTGATTCGGAGTTTGGATGAAAAATTTATGACCTTTTTTGTAAAGCTGCCTGCACAGGGATTTAATCTGGAAATTGGCTAAGGCATTATTCCAGGGTACCCTATGCGGGTCATGAAGCACTAGACGGTCTGTGTGGAGGTCCCGTCTGACCACCACGAGGCATGGTGATGTGTTTCGTGATGGTCTTGACTTAAGGATTGCTTCTAAGTATAAGGTTAGCGTTCTGAAGTTCACGTCAATGAGACAGAAGACCTCATGGGCCATTTGAGCCTTGACGAGTTGTATGACTTAATGGTGCCAAGGCTTGGCTGGAAACTGGCCAAGTGAGGTTCTACAGATTGGTTCACGGTCCGTGTGAGGCCTAACAGTTCGTGTAGCCTCCTGTATGGTCATTGGAGTGAAAATATTCTAAGTATAGATTTACCATCTCGGACCTTCGTCAATGAAAATTTTTCTAAGTGTTGCTTGACGAATGGGTTCACGACTTGTGTAACTTCACATGGCCCATGAAGTGAGTCTTCAAAATGACCCTTGGTAGCCTTCTAAAGCTTGTTTCATTGAGGGTTTAATTATAATTTTGGTGATTTCCTAAGGTCCTCTTAGTCTTCCTAAGCCCTCCTAAACATATGATTTAACCTATACACCTTCATTCCTATTCAAATTCATTTCAAACACTTAGATTATTCTTCACTGTCTCCTAAAAGCTTCTCTCAAGTAAGGTTTGCATATTCAACTTGGGAATTCAAGGAACTCTTATTCTCCAATCATTATTCTCCCTAAAGCTTCGAGCTAATCAAGGTATGTGGGATTGATTCATGGTCCTCTTTCAACCATGAAGACCCCAAAACTCTTACACTTGATTATATGAAATTTATGCTTACTTTAAATATGGATCTTTAAATTTATTGTTTATTTGATTAAATTGAAGTATGGGTTATACTCATTTGATGATTTTAAAGTGATTTAAGTTCAATTATCATGAATTGTATTGAGATTATGAAGATTCAATTATGCATATCCCTTTAAGTCTTTAATTAAAGCATGGGTAGTATGAATTATGTTTTTAATTTTGGAGTTCATTATGATATAAGAATGAATCTATCTTATTATGTTGATTTAAATGTCAATCTCTATTGCACATGTTATGTTATCATCATTCATTGCATTTGCATTCATGAGCATGGATTTTATAAAGCTTATGATGTGGTCTAAGTCCCAAAGATATTTATGACTATGTTTTCAAGCAATTGAATGGGTATGACAAGGTTTTGGTCACACTATGTCTATGATATGTCTCTTTGAGCAAATGATGGGTGTTTACGCCATATGTATATGCTTAAAGGAGTATAGAATTGAGGTTGGAGGCGGGATGGACTATCTCCAAGGGTCCATACTCTTTCCTCATACCTATGTTAAGAATGGAGCTATTCCTATGCATGAAAGTATGTCATGAAGAATGATTTTACTTTTTAGTCATGTATGCATGAAAAAGAAAGTAATTTGGTCTTTAAGCCCAATTATGCATGGTTATGATTTCAAAGTACTTATCCTCTTTTCAAAAGCATGTATATGTATAGGTATTCTCGTGGGATGATGGCTTAGCACAGAGGGATTGGAGGCGGGGTGGACTATCTCCAAGGGTCCATACTCCTTTCCTCAAACTATGTGCCAAACATAGGTTCATGTTTATGCCTCTTATGAGATGATTAAGATTGGATCTACCTTTCGCAAGTAGGTCACATATTTATCCATTATAGGGTAGACGATGGAGTTCCAAGTTATAGCTCACTTGGTCTTATGTTGGTTAAGGTCCCATCCCCATTATGTTTACATGAATAAGCATTCATGCATCATGGATTCATGACATATTGATATAGTATCCTTTCTTATATTCTTCTTTCTATATATGTGCTCTTGTTATCTAACATTAGTTTACAGGTCTTAGTATATTCAAATGTACTAACGCATACTCTTTTGCCTACATGATCTAACCATGTAGGGACCAGAGACTACATCTATCCACCTCTTGACGGTTAGCTTGGATATTTGAGTATCACTTGTGGTGAGTCCTATGTCCCAAGGACAATACCCACCGTCTATCTAGCTCTTAAGTTATGTTGATTATGTCTTTACTTCGAGGGTGAGCCCGGGACTGATGTCGCTCATGCCACACCTCCTTTAGAGGTAAAGCGGTTGATGCCAAGTATTTAGCCTAATCAAGGTTAGGATCGAATCCCATGAGGAATATGGTAGACTCCAGAGTATTTCAATTGTAAAATGGGTTAATTAACCTAATTATCTTCCTAGAAAGAAGAAAATAAATGGGGGGGGGAGGGGGGGGGGGTTTCAAATTAAAACTAAGTAAATTATACTAATGCAGTTGAGATATAATAAATAGAAGATCTAACTAGGGTGATGTGTTCCCCATGGATTCCTAACTTGTTTTTATTGGATATATGTAACATTTTTCAATGTATAGATGTAGGACAGTAAGCTAGGTTCACCTAAACCCTTGATCCGGTGATTAGGTTAATTTCATCCCTAAACTTGATTTATCCCCGTGATGTGACTATACTAACTCTTACTTTAATCCCTGTACAACCTCTCCTTAATCTGGTTAGGTTGATTTAATGAGAAAAAGCTCAATCGCCTCCAGTTAATTATGTCTTTTCCTATTCGTTACTTCCTTGATCTGGCAAGTAATACTAGAAAAGTTCTACGGTTGGCCACCTGTTAAAAGAACAATTAATGTAAAGAGGATTAATTAATACAACCTAATACACCTTCAAAGAATTACACAATATTCAATTTTACCTTATTAGTTCCTCATGGTTTTCACAACCCTAGTTATGGATATAGCTATGCATGACTAGTGTAGATGCAAAAATTATGAAAGAGAACAACATAATTAAGCACTTACACACATGAAATTGAGAATAAAAAATCTAACTCTTCTATTAAGATTGCAAAAATCGAATCAAGAACACAAGACGTTGTTTTTCTATTACTAAGAACACTAAAATATGTCAATAATACAAAACTCTATAGAAACTCTCAAAAAATAACCTAAAAAACCTATTTATAATAAGTAAAATACAAAGTCAAAGTGAATTAGGAAAACTATATCAGCGAACTTTATGGGACCTTTTCATGACTCGTAGACCTTTTTATGACCCGTAGATCGAGGTTTCATGGACTCTAGTAGTGTTTTGGAGATGACTTCCACGAGACTATTCCACGGGTGTAAGATTCTTTGACTCGTGGGAGGTTTCGTCTGATGATTTTCCTGCACTTCTTCACTATTTTATCCTTAGGGAACGACCATCACTCTACGACTCATATGTACTTGTACGACTCATGGATCCTCCTCGTAGATTTGATTTCAAGTTTGCACCCCTCACTGGAAGTTGATATAGAACCCACTCTACGGCTTGTGAACTCCTCCACGACCCATAGAGGGTTTCATGGATCACCTAAAACCAACAACTTCAGTATATTTTCCCAAAGCTTTGCCAACACTATAATCCTGCAAAACAAACACAAAAACACAATCAAATCTACTAACATCGCATTGAGAACACACAAACTTCCAAGTTTTAAGCATCAAAAGTGCTACATTTCGGCAGCACATCAACACCCTAAATTTAAAATTGTTATTTGTCCTCAAGCGATGGACTCAATATATATAAGCAGTACAGAGACACACAACAATGGCACAGACTTCATCAAAATCCAACACAGATACCCACACCATATTTCAAATCCATATCAGATAGTTATCTAGCAAACCAACAAAGAACAATATGCTCAACAGTGCAAGTATGATAAGTCATGCAATCATAAATAAGCAACAATCACTTAATTAGACAGACATCAAAAATTGAAATGTGAGTGCCCTCACAAAAAGAAGTCTCATTTCTCACTCAAAATGATATTTTCAAATTCAATACTTGGGACAATACTACAATACTCACTCTCACGAACAACATTCAAATACTATGACCAATACCATAGGCTTGTCCCTATACTCACGACTGACACCTTCAACTAGTTGGTTTAGGATCACTTTAGGACTTTCTAGGCTTGTAAAGTAGGCTCGGGGGCCTTTGGTATGATGTTTTAGAGACATAGTGACTAATGTCACAGTGCCTTTATTTTTTTCACAATATTTTTCTTTCTAGCACACTGATTAGACACTTCTCTCTCTTTCTCTTTTTCTTTTACACCCTTTTCAATTATTATCCTCTCCTTTTCTGTATCACTAGTTTTCTCCCTTTTTATATGATTTTCCACTAGCCACCCTCAACTTAGGCTTTTAGCCTGAGTTGAGATGCACAATATTCATCCTCTGAACTAGGGCCACTTTTGGGTAGCCACCTTCAACTTAGGCTCTTTGCCTCAGTCGAGGTGCAAAATGTTCAACGAAAGACCAGGGCCAAGTTTTGGATTTATCATTAATCAAGGTAGGTTTACTTGGGTATTTACCAAGAAAGAGGTCAATTTTAGGCTCAAAACATAGGGATCAAGGGATATATAGCACATTTGGTCGGTTATTTTAGGTTAAGTGACTATTAAGAACAACGGCCTAATATCCTTTCCAAACCAACTAATCTACAACATAAATCAGAGTAACAGGGAACGTTCTGAATTGAAACACAGTATTGAATCATGCAATTAAGCTCACTCACACATGGAACTGCTTACATGTTAATACAGACTATCATATCATGTTTTTTATCATAATTTAGCCTAAGTTAACAGAACAAGCACTGTCAAACAACTAATCATGCAAGATTGCTATCAAAACTAACTAAACACAAAACTTTTGTGGGTACCATTTTCAACAAAAACATAACTATTGTATAGGTATAAGTAATGTATGCTACTAATACTACCTAAACATCTTAAACATGTCAGTTCAATAGAAAAATAAATATTCGCGGGGAAAAAGAACATAGGCAAAAAACCCTTTGGATAAACAATTAGGATAGTTATACGCCAAGGATACTCAGACTTCACTAAGGCCTACAACTACCTAAACCCTATCGAAAAATTTGCGCAGTGTCCCCAATGCACACACAGTATCCAAAGTACAGAATAGGGGTCAAAATAACATTCATGGGCGCCGAAGCACCTCACTCATCTCGAGACTATCCACCCTCTTCATGCCTGGTGGACTCCTCATCAGTAGGAACATGTCCTGAGGGGCCAGCACCCCTCGCTCTCTCACGCTCGCAAGCTACCCGCATTTCCTCATCCTTCCTCGATCTAGCATGGGCAAGCTCTAGCTCTTTCTCCTCTATCAGCCCCGTCTCAAAGCGCACAAAATCAGCATCATCTGTATGGGGCCTCTTATTGAGGGAAGGCAATGGTAGCTTCTCTGGAGTGAATAAGTCAACCAACGACTTATCTGGAATAGCCGGTGGGATATCAACAGAGGTAGCTAGTGCTACACTCATCTGGGCCTAGAGCTGCTGAAGCTCTAACTGGATGGCCGTCAAATCCAAAGGCCTTATTGTACTGAGGCTCTGCTAGACCCGCCTCTCGAATGCATCTATGCGGGCATCCACAGGACTGAGATTCTCCTAGATAGTTGCAACCGTGTATGCCTTCATGTGGGTCTCTGCCTCAGAGAAAACCTAGCATACCCAGGGTCTCAACTGCTACAACAAATGAGTCATTTGTGACTCAGTGTGGGTCTGTCACTATGCCAGGGTCAGAAATGATATCGCAGACACAAAAGCAATGTCTGCGGGTGCTAAAGTAGATACAGTGGCTGTTGGATCAGGAATATCAGTAATAGGCCCCCTCTCTACATCAGTCTCAGCCTGTGGGGGCCTCCTGGTAGTAGGTGCAGCAGTAGTAGTAGATGGCTCAGGCGGAGGCACTGGAGTGAACATCTCTGGCATAGGTACCTGGGGCCTCGGTGCACATCAGAGTGCAACTGGATTGTCATCAGCCTTGATCAGGCTGGCATCAAGTGTACACTAAACCTCTACAAGTACATCCACGTGATAAATGATATCTACCCCCACCGCTAGACATAGTCGGTGAATCAGGCATAGGAAGGAGTTGGTCGTGTACCTCTTCAAGGTCGCCTCGTGGATCTACTCTGAAATAAGGGCAGCCTAGTTAATATCATAACCAACCAAGATATTGACTACTAGAACAGTATGGTCCGGCATAAGTGTATTGTCTGCAAGTGTCAGTTGAATCTGTGAACGAACTATTGCCTACCAAAACTTAGTGGGAAAGCTGAGGGTAGCCTTAACTATAGGCTCTATTGACATAGTGATCCATACGCGGTCAAGGCCCTCTGATGCTATGTGGTCAGCAACCCATCTCATCAATGGTGCTCTGCACTCTGGGTCCCTTGTCATGCCCAAATCTTAAGTCTACCCCACTCTGCGGTCGAACTCTACTGTGGATCTAGGGGCTGAGAACTCGGGCCCAAATAGTATCCGGTGGATAGTCTCCTCTAGGATGTCCACCTATTGGCTTCTCACCATTACCTCCTCCAATATCGGCTGGGTGAGAGGTTTCTTCCCCTTGGGAAGAAAGCTATGTATTGTGGTGGCGTAGGAGGCAAAGAACTCTCTAACCAATACCGATTAGTACCTCCCTACTAGTTCTGCCAGCCACTAGATCCTGTAGCGAACTATAGTGTACTTGAGCCTTGGAACACTATTTAGTCCTGTAGTAATGACTCATGGCTCCTCAAATACAGAATGAGTGGGTTGGCCCAACTCATTCCATTGTAGATCCTCCTTATAGATGGTTTTCAATCCCCCAATGCACCATCTACTGGCTTAGGCATCGGGTGATGTATCTGGTACTCAGGGTCCTAAAGATGAAGTAGAATTTGACCCCTCCTTAGATCTGAGCTCTAACCCTCCCTCGAAAGAGGTCATTTGTATATTGCTACTGGCCCTGGTACCTCTCTCGTCAGACTAGGAAGGGCGGACCACGATCGCCTACGTGGTAGCTTTCCTAGTAGTAGCTCGAGTTTGTCATGGATCAGCATCTAGATTTGGCTGAATGCCAAGATCCTTTACATATCCACTAGACTCAGGGGAATGCTCAGAATCTGTGGGCTCATCACGCTAGTGATCCCTCATGGCTCCGATATCATCCTTCTTTGGTCGTGGAGCCATGGTACCTGCAAAACACATGTTCATGAAACCAACTAGTCCTATGAATTGAAAATCAAAAACAAGAATCAGAAATGGACTAGAACAAGAAGGGGCTACGAGAGCCTTTTCATGAGTCATAGAGTGATCTATGAGTCGTAAGGGCTCTCATGGATGCAGTGTGCAGCAATTCTCAGTTACTGAAATTGCATCTACGAGACCAGGCATATGAGTCATAAACTGAGTCATAGATGTAACTCCAGATCAGGTTTATCATATGTGAAAGTCTACGAGACCTATCTATGAGTCGTGGAATAATCCACGACTCGTAGAAGGTCTCGTCTGATGGGGTCCCTAAAATTTTATCTCTAGAACTTTTTACGAGGGGTAACTAATGCTTGTGTATTGATCCATGAGTCATAAAAAACCCTCGTGACTTTGTCCAGAACCCAAATTTTTGTCATGTCCATCACACGAGTTCCTACGATAAATTTTTCTACTAAATTAAATAGCACCAAGGAAAAACACACCCACACCACCTGATTTAGCATAAAATAACTCATCCCCATACATGTGTTACATTCAAAACAACCCTATCAACAGTGATCTAGCATGCAATCCTAATGACCCTTGGTTCGAATGTTTTAGCAACAACAACAATTTTAGCCTACTACATGATAAATATTCAATCAATTCAATTCCTTTTGATGGCATTCATATAATTCGAATATAAATATGGCTACCAAGACATTTTCTGGTCAATTAGTTCCATCCTAAATAGGTAATTATATCAATAGCATGATCAATTACATAGATTAGAATCTTACTAGCCTAACAAATAGCACAAACTCCAACCCAATCCAACATCAACCATCATTCACATTTAAAATTGATAAATTTAGGTTTTAGGGACAAAACCCTTACCAAATATAACGTGAATTAGGTTGAAATTGAATTGGGGAAGCATAGGGGAATCGAAACCCTGAGGGGGGGTTGCCATAATATTCACCAAAAAATGACATGGGTGTCGGAGGGATGGTCGGATTGATGCAAGGGAGGTGTACATAGGGTTTATTTTGGGGATATTTGATTAAAAGTGGGGTCAAAGTAATTTTGACCCCTTTTATATACTTACCGGGTCAGGTTATAAAAGTGTAGGGCCTGGCTTCACGAAACTCCAATCACGAGCCATGAAATGTTCTACGGTTCATGGATTGTGGTTTCGTGGAAGCCTGGCTCCCATATTTTAGACCTGTATTCTATGATCCTATTTACGAGTCGTGTGATAAAACATGGCTTATAAGGAGGTTTTATTGAATACCTTCGACACTTAGTCATATGCTGGAAAACTTACCCGGGGTGCATGAGCCCCATTCACGACCTGTATTTTATTCTATGGATCATAAAGTTAGCTTGTGGACTAGAGTGCACATAATTTTTACTCACTAGACCATTTTACGAGATGGTACACGGGTCATACAATATAGTACGGCTCGTGTAGTCAGTCGTAGAATGACATTTTTAGCCCAAAATATTTGATTTGGTCTGACACCTGCAGAACCTGCAAAAACACACTGTTACCCTATATGCCACCAGTCTGATGTCCATATATTACAACAAAACTACTAAAAACATATGAAACTACCTAGCAAAACTAATCAAAACTATCTTATTACATCAATTAGCTTGGGTTGCCTCCTAAGAAGTGCCAGATTTATTATCGCGGCACGACGTGGACTATCTAATTACTCAGACTTTATCAATATCCCAAGCGTCCAACTTCAGCTCATTTGGCCTCTTCACTGATCGACAGACATTGAAGGTGACTTCCTCATCGTTCAACCTAAACATAAGCAAGCCAGATTCCATGTCCACTAGGGGTCTCCCAGTGGCTAAGAAAGACCTACCCAAGATGATTGGAATATCAAAGTCAACTTCATAGTCTAGGATCACGAAGTCTGCGAAGAATATGAACTATCTACTTTGACGAGGATGTCATACAGTATTTCCACAAGCTTTTTCATCGTGCGCTCAGCCATCAACGGTCTCAGGCTTGTTGGGGTAGGGGATGCCAAGCTAAGTTTCTTGAAGATCACAAGGGGCATCAAGTTTATGCTGACACCAAGATCACACAATGCCATTGCGAACTCCACCTCACTGATGGTGCAGGGAATGGTAAATGCTCCCGAGTCTTCTTACTCCTGTACTAAGGATTTGGTCGCAATCACACTGCAGTGTTGGAGATTTTATGAGAGCTCCTGATTCATAACGTATTTCTTTGTCACTAAATCCTTCATAAACATCTCATACCCAGACATCTTCTCGAATACTTCAAGCAGGGGAATGTTGATGGAGAGTTGTCTCAGCATTGAGAGAAAGTGCTTAAACTTACCCTCTTCCTCCTTCTTCTTGAGACTTTGTGGGAAAGAAGGAGAAGGTCGAGGGATGGGTTTAAGAATCTGTTATGCTGGCGCTGCATCATCTTTCTCTTTATCTGCATGATCCTCTCTATTATCAGCACTTTCTCTCTCAACCATCTCCTTGCAAATAGAATCATCATCAACTGGCATAGGAGGATCAATGGTCTACTTTCCACCAGGTGTCATGACTGCCATATACTACCCATCATTCTTTGAATTCTAAATAGTATTGCTAGGCAGGGTACTCTTCTGGTGTTGGTTGAGCTGGGTCGACATTTTGCCAAATTATTGCTAAAGTTGCTTTATCGCCACAGAGTGACACTCAATCTTTTAGTTAATATTGGAGATGTATGATTTCATCCCCCTAAATGTCTCATCCTACGTCAGCATTTTTCAACAAACGGTCAAACATCTCTTCAACTCGAGATGTGCCAACTCTAAAATCTATTGTGTGGTAGGATATATGGACCAACCCTAAAACCATCTCTGTGGCCCTAATCAACATCTTTATCTTGGCCTTTATTTCTGTCATAGTAGCCTCTTCTGTTGTTGTCTCTGAAGGCTCCATATCTCCCATAGTTTGGACCTTGGTTTCCCTGCCCTTGGTGCCAATAGTCATGGTTGGATCCTTGGGCGTTGGTTTAGAAACCCGATATTTGATTTGTAACAAAACATGAGTCCTCCTCATAATAGGGTTCCTCGTACATGGGTGGTCGAGCGGGATAATGAGCAATTGCGTTGACTCTCTCCATGTTCTGCTTCATCAATAGCTCCACATTAGTATTGATCCACGATAATTCCTGCATCACCTCTTCATTTGCTTGCGCCTGTGTCGGACTAGTACTAACTGAGAATGAGCTTCTCATGGTAGCCTTATCCCTTGTTCCCCATGCACGGTTGGTTTTGACCACTCTCTCCAGTCTTTCAGTAATCTCCTAGAATGGACGAGCTATGAACGAACTTCCCATGATAGTGTTGGCCACTACCTAGCCATTCTCATCAAGGGCTTTGTAAAAAATCTCCATAAGGGCCTTATCGACAATCTTGTGGTCAGGAACCCATCTCAAACATTTGGTGAACCTTTCCCACGTAGCTCCTATAGAATTACCCGGTAGTTGCTCGAAGTTGTTAATTTTGGCTTTCAGCTGCAACTTCTTGGAGATAGGGAAGAACCTTTCCTAAAAGACTTTCTCCAATTTGGTCCAACTAGTGATTGAGCTTTATGGGAGCTCAGACAACCATACCGTTATGTTGCCAGTAAGCGAGAGAAAAAAAACACAGAGCCCAACGACATCCATGGATAGGTTTTGATTTCCCATAACACCCTTACAAACAAACATAACATTGTGTAGATTGTTGTGTGGATCCTCGGATGATAGGCCTACGAATATCCTACGATTCTGCAATATTTGTAACAACCCTCTCAAAACCCCGAACTTAGTGTCATCCAGCAGTGGAGGTAACACTATAGCTCCTGTGACATCCATTGCCATAGGATCAAGTCGATATTGGTTCCAGTCATGTGTTGTGGCTTGCAAACCCATTGGTTATGGATTGAGCAGAGGTGGTTTGCCATTGTTGTTATTCGTATTCAGTGCAACATCAATCACAATATCGTCATCATTATTTGCATTCTCCTGGGCTATCCTTCTCAGCATTCTCTGAAGCTCTGGATCAAATGGAGTCAAGGGATCGCCTCAGCTCCAGGTTTTATGCATACACTACACCTGCACGCTGAAGTGAAACAAAAATAACAAGAAACATCAAATTAGGAAAACAAAGATTAATCCCCAAATTACTTGAACGAAACAAGTCTAGTCGTATTCCCCGGCAATAACATCAAAATACTTAATGTCGCTTAGGCCACACCTCCTTTTGAGGTAAAGCGGTCGATGTCAACTATTTAACCTAACCAAGGTTAGAGTCGAATTCCACGAGGAATATGGTAGACTCTAGAGTAGTTCAGTTTTAAAATAGGTTTATTAACCTAATTATCTCCCTAGAAAGAAGAAAACAAATGGGGGTGGGGGGGTTTCCAAAATTAAAACTAAGTAAACTATACTAATGCAGTTGAGATGTAATCAATGGAAGATCTAACTAGGGTGATGTGTTCCCCATGGATCCCTAACTTGATATTATCGAATATATGTAACCTTTTTAGTGTATAGGTGTAGGACAATAAGCTAGGTTCACCTAAACCCTTGATTCGGCGATTAGGTAAATTTTATCTCGGAACTTGATCTGGCTCCGTGATGTGACTATACTGACCTTTACTTTAATCCCAGTACAACCTCCCCTTAATCCGATTAGGTTGATTAAATGAGAAAAAGCTCAATCGCCTCCTGTTAATTACCTCTTTTCTTATTCGTTACTTCCTTGATCTAGCAAGTAATAATAGATGAGTTCTAATGTTGGCCACCCGTTAAAAAAAATAATCAAAGTGAATAGGATTAATTTATAAAACCTAACACACTTTCAAAGAATTACACAATATCCTATTTTACCATATTAGTTTCTCATGGTTCCCACAATCCTAGTTGTAGATTTAGCTATGCATGACTAGTGTAGATGCAGAAATTATGAAAGAGAACAACATAATTAAGCACTTACACAGATGAAATTGAGAATAAGAAATTCAACTCTTCAATTAAGATTGCAAAAATTGAATCAAGAACACAAGATATTGTTTTTCTATTACTAAGAACACTAAAATATGTCAATAATACAAAACTCTCTGAAAATTCTCAAAAAATAACCTAAAAACTTATTTATAATAAGTAAAATACAAAGTCAAAGAAAAAGAGGAAAATTGTGTCGGCAAACTTTACGGGACCTTTTCACGACTCGTAGACCACTTCACGACCCATAGATCAGGGTTTCGTCGACTCTGGCAGTGTTCTATAGATGACTTCCACGAGACCGTTCCACTGACTGTGTAAGATTCTATGACTCGTGGGAGGTTTCATCTGATGAGTTTCCTGCACTTCTCTAATTTTTTATCCTCAGGGCACGATCATCACTCTATGGCTCGTATGTACTTGTATGGCTCATGAATCCTCCTTGTAGAGTTGAGTTCAAGTTTGCACCCCTCACTAGAAGTTGGTGTGAAACCCACTCTACGGCTCGTGAACTCTTCCACGACCCATAGAGGGTTTCATGTATCACCAAAAATCAACAACTTCAGCATATTTTTTCCAAAGCTCTGCGAACACTGTAATCTTGCAAAACAAACACAAAAATATAATCAAATCTACTAACATCGCATTGAGAACACACAAAATTCCAAGCTTTATGCATTAAAAAGTGTTGCATTTCGGCAGCACATCAGGGACATGTCTTGACCCCCGTCCTAATCTAGACTAGAGACATTGTTGGACACTATAGAGTTCTTCGTACGAGTATGTTATGTGTATACTTGAGATGCTATGGTTAAGTGTTATGTATGGATGTGATGATTATGCTTATGCTATTATGATATGTTTAATGAGAATGTGCTTATGTGAAAAGTCTCAAGCCTCTTCTTGTCCTCATAGCGTGAGTCATACTTACCCGTCCCTTAGAACTTATTTGCTAAATGTTATGTGATTCATGCAAATCTCATCCTCGATGACATCCCCATAGATTGATTCCAAAGTCCCGTAACCTCTTAGAATTATGTGTTTATTATTTAATTACATGCTTTCAAACCAATGATGTGTAAAATGATGCTAAGAGGATTGATTGAGGACTCTCGAGTTCTCATTCGCCATGTCATGCCTAGGCCCTACTCTCGAGTCATGACAGAAAAGAAGAGAGGAAAAATTAGGATTTGCATCCCAAAGTGTCAAAGTAAATATTCTCATTCTTTCTATTAAATTTTCATGAGATTATAAACAAATTTTTAGGGTAGAAACGAGTATAATTTATGTTAAATTAAGAAAATATAGCCCTAGGGTTCTTAAAATAAAATCTTGATTTGCGGGTCGAATAACGATTCATTTTAACTGAAATTTGGCATATGAGTTTAGTTTATTATGGGTAAATATAATTTGAAAGAAATTTTTAAATTTGAATTCAAGGGTTCGACATGTCTTTTTGACTAGATCTTTTAACTGAAAATAAATATAGTAATATGGGTGTCATTGGATTCATATTCTTATGTAGATTATGTATTTGAATAGATTTTAATCATCCAAACGCATTATGAAAGGCTTAAGTTTTTGAAGTGATTGTTTGACTAATTGAGGCAAGTGAACTTTCAAAACTTTGTAATTCTTGTAGAATTCCCAAATTTTCCTTTCTTCTATGTGTGATTCATGAAATATTTTTAATATTATAAAGAAAGAGTGGTTAAAGATAAATGTGAATTGGTGTGGTATTGTAACACTTGAATTAAAAATGTGGTTAAGTGATGAGAATTCTATATTGAGATATGTTGTTGAGATTGCTAATTATAAGTGGATTTATTTGTGGACTCCATCTCATGTCCATTCATTCTACGTCACATATATTTGCATTGATTCTGGAAACTGACATGAGTGAGATAGTGGAAATTGGGGCCGAGGTTTTTACCGGTTGAGATGTGATGTCGAGGTCATTGTTGGCGATATTGTGATATTGAGATCTTTTCTAGTGATATTGTGATGCGAGGTTATTGTCGGCGATATTGTGATACTGAGATCTTTGCTAGTGATATTATGATATTGAGGTCATTGTCGGCAATATTGTGATAATGAGATATTTGTTAGTGATGTTGTGATGCGAAGGTCATTGCCGGCGATATTGTGATATTGAGATCTTTGCTAGTGATGTGATGTTGATGTCATTGCCGGCAATTATCGCATAAACATTGCATCTCATCCTTGCATATTCTTGTGTGGCGTGATGTTATTCTTGTGATTGACTGTGTTATCACTTATAAGTTGTAGCTTGTGATTTTGAATTGCTATATTGTGAAAACTATCTTTATCGTGTATTATGCATTGTTGGACTGTGTTGATTTTCTGTGCAGGTTATAGTTTTGGAGGTCGGTTGAGATGAAAGGAGCTTGTATATTCTATTAGACTTGCTTTGTTTTGTTAGTTGACTTGTTGGGTACCGTGTGGTTGGTGCTCACCCCTTGCTTCTACATTTTGTAGGTTATGCGCTCAGATCTTTGTGGTACTTTCTCTTCTCTTTTTTTTTATCTAAGGCTTTTTATGGAGATTAGTGAGGTAGTTATTTGTCATCTCAGCGAGTTCTCCTCCTCCTATTGATGATCTTTTTCTACTTTAGAGACAATGTCATTTGAGACTTGTATTCTTCTTTCAAATCTATTGTAATATAGTAGAGGCACGTGACAGCCAGGTTTTGGGGGATTTTAATTAAGTTAGCTTATCTTCCGCGGTTAAACTTTCATTTTTGTTATCCTTCCACATTTTATTGTTATATGGATTTTAGGCTGACTTATTTTGGTGGGATAAGACAAGTGTCATCACGTCCATTTTTGGGTGGTGACACCTTATCTTTTTTTCTTCTCATACTATATTTAGTATTAAATAATTATATAAAATAGTAGTAATTAAATTTAGAGTTTCAAAAGATCATTAGTAAAGTTAATTTAGTAAATATTTATCTATTTAAAGTTTCTTAAAGAATGTGTCAGGTTAATAGAGACCAAGTGTAATATGAAATAGAGTGAGTAATAAGTAGTACCCCCTCTATTGCTTCTTTGTTCAAGTCATTATACATAGTCAATCCCTTAAACTTAACAAGATCTTCTACTTAGACATTTGAAATAAGTCATATTTCAATTGTATACTTTAACTTGTAATAAATTATTTCAATTAGGCGATATTTTTAAAAACAAATTTGTGCATGTTTTTCATTCGCCTACTGGATAATTAAATAAACCACATATACATTAACCTTTACTAGAAAATATCTAAAATTTAAGTTAACTACCTATTAAACAAATGATTACACAAAAAAAAAAATTGAATTGAATTAAAAAGTTCTAATTGAAACATCTTATCAGAAGTTGAGATGTTCTATTAAAACAAAACTTCTTGCAAGTTTAAACAATTGATTGTGCATAAGCCTTTATTAAAATAGCCAAACACATATGTAGATTCTTAAACTTATCTGGTTTGACAATTGGACAAAGCAAGGGGTCTTGTTCTATATGGATTGGGAAAAGGCTACAGAAGATGAAATAGAAGTGAAAGAGTTTATTGAAGATGGACAGTGGAATGTTAGCAAATTGAGAGATTTCTTATCTGATGAAATGACTACTTTCATAAGCACAGAGATCAAACCTATGACTAGATGGCTAAATGATAAGGCTTGCTGGCTAGGAAATTCATCTAGTGAACTTTTAGTAAAATCAGCCTTCTAGTTAATTAGGCACAGAAAGGATGAGGTTCCTTGGGCTAGATTTATATGGATAAGAGGTTTGCCTTCCAAAATTTCCTTTTTCCTATGGAGGGTCATGAGGAGATGTATACACACAGATGATAATGTACAAATGTTGAAGGTGTACTTAGCTTCAAAATACTATTGTTGTGACAGTGAAAACAGGGAAACCATGACACATATTTTATTAACAGCTCCCATAGCCTTAAAACTATGGAAGCAGTTTGCTATTTGTGCAGGTATTTCAATTGATGGGAGGCACTTAGTCAACACAATGGCTCAGTGGTGAGAGTGTGATATCATATCAAAACAAAAAAATATAATTGCTGCAGTTCCTGGGATTATTATTTGGGAACTTTGGAAGAGAAGGAACTCCATCAAAGATGGGAAAAAGGTAACTTTTGACCAACTGCATGTCAATTGCCAATTGATTGTACAAAGGTTGGTAAAAATAACCTTTTCAGAGATCAATAAAGTACCTTTCAAGTGGGAGGATCTGGTGGATTTAACGAATGGTTGGAGAACAAGAATGTATTTTTAGATTGTTCATTGGTCCCCTCCAACAGAGGAGTGGCTGAAGTATAACACGGATGGGGTCTCAAAAGGAAACCCAGGCTGGAGTGCTTATGGCTTTTGCATAAAGGATAGGCATGGGGACCTAGTTTTTGTTGAACCTAATGGGATGGGGGTGAGTACCAACATGATAGCAGAGGCAACAACAATTATAAGGGCCTTGAGATGCTGTCATCAAAGGGGATATAGTAGGATTATACTGGAGACAGATTCATTAAGCCTAACAAACATGATAAGAGGATGCTGGAAAGTACCCTGGGAGATCTTGGATTTAGTGGAGGAAATACAGGAATATACAAGCAGCAATCACATTCAAATCAAGCATATTTTCAGAGAGGGAAATCAACTGGCGGACTACATAGCGAACATGGCTACCAACTCACAGGCTATACAATTTACCAGTTTCACACACCTACCAGTCGGGGCAAGGAAAATTTTAAACATGGACAAGTAACAAATCCCAGCAGTCAGATTAAAACAAGGAGAATTACAATTCATCCCCAAAATGGATAGAACACAACACAAGTACAATAAAATGGGTGTGAATGGAGTAATTTTTCTACCAAACTATGGCAGCTCTCAATCAAAAAAGAAGAGGTTTGGAACCGACATTGAGATGAGCAACGGGAACCCTTCGAGAAGATCCATGTTAAACTTCATTTTCCCCTAGTTGTATCCAAGAGTAAACATGATATTAGAAAGAAGGTACCGAGTTCGGTCTTATCCATCTGAAAGAGAAAAGGAATTTGAAGCAGAGGAAATTGCTCACTCACCACTGAAATCTGACGAACAAGCACAATCAAGGAGATAAGTGCAAATAACTTGCTAGTCGGAGATGGAAGAAGCAAAGATGGAAGAAGCGGATTGCAAATGGTGGAGATTAGGAAAGTGGAAGCTGAAAAATGTAACCCTATGTTTTAGGGATGTGTTTGGTTAGTGCTATGGCAATATAAGGCATAACAATCAGAATGGGTATAGGGCCAATTGGGCCTAATCTTTTGTAAGAATATCCTTTTGGAAATGAATAAATTCGGACCCATGGTCCATATTAATTAATAAAAAAGATTCTTAAACTTGTGCCTAAATTTCATTTTGGCACTTCAACTCAACCTTGTTCCATTTGAACCCTTCAACTCCAATTTTCATGTTTCATTTTGACATTTCTTTTCATGTAATCAACAAAATGTGGAGAGTGTACATCACATATCATAACATGACATCAAAGCCAATTAAAAATATATAAATAATCCCTCTAACTTGTCCTTATTTTTTATTTTGACACTCGATCTTATTTTTGTTCCATTTGAATCTTTCAACTCTATTTTTATGTATATCGACGTTTTTCCGATCATTTTTAAAAAAAATTTAAAATATTAATAGACAATTCTTTTTTAAAAAAATACATTTTTTTTAGAGTTTCTCTAAATATATGATGTTATTTAATTTAATTGGTTATTTAAAAAAGTCATGCTAAAGACAAAAATATTATTGTCCATTAGAGAACTAAAAAAAATTTAAAAAAATTATCTGTTAATTCTTTAAGAATTTTTAAAAAAACTAAATACAAACGTCGAATATTAAAATAAAAAATAAAAATAAAGAACAAATATAAAAATTAAAAAATTAGTGATTGTGTTTAAATGAAACATAAAAAATAGTGTTGAAAAATTAAAATGAAACAAATGTAAAATAAAGTGTCTAAATAAAAAATAGAGTCAAATTAGAGGGGTTATATATATATTTTTAATTGATTTTTGTGTCCTATCATGACATGTGTAATACACTCTCCTATTTTATTGATTCTTTGGATAAAAGTGTCAAAATGAAAGATGAAAATTAAAGTTGAAGAGTTAAAATGGAACAAGGTTGAATTAGAATGCCAAAATAAAATTCAAAGACAAATTTAAAAATCTACATGTGTTTGGCCTATTTAATTTGACATCCTAGATGCAATAGCTATCGTCCCCTACCTCATGTTACAGCATCATGATTTCTTCGCATCTTTGGTGCCAAAAATACTTTCCTTGCTACATGTAATCACTGCTCTATTAAATAAACAAAGCAGGAACCATTCTATCAGACATTCACAAAACCTTCAAGGAGAACTGGGACCGAATATGGAAAAGCTGATAATGATCAAGAAAAGTAGTTCGGGAGATGATACAAAATCTAGTAAGAGTACCAAAAAGAAATAAACGGTACTGCATACAGAATCACATATCCCCAAAATCGGAATTACAACAATATGTAATGAGTCTGAAGATTCTGGTAGCAACAGTTAGGAAGCAGCACCAGCTCCACTCTTGCCCTTCTTCTTCTGTAGTTTCTTCATGTAGAACTCAAGCTCTTTTCCCTCCAAAATGTACCTATCAATTCCAATTAAAGCATAACAGCAAATCAAAATACTAACATATTCTCATGAAGCAGGAAAGCGAAGTATTGGGCACAAAAGCTTACCCATCACATCTGCCACATTGACCCGGGCGGGAAGAGACGCAGGCCAAAAGCCTACCACCACCAAATTGTTCTTCAAGGTGAGGATCAAGTGTACGATCCTTTTGGCGATTCTCAATTTTCCTCTGAACATGGTGGCTCTTAGTTTCCTCAGCAGCAGCAGCAACACCTTCTCCTTCCTGTATCAGCCAAGAATATTGGAAGAATTCATTCAGCAATTACAAATCATTTGACTTGTAGACACTTGGACAGTGTCACCAGAGTTCATGGATCATAGTCACCACAAACAATTAACTTTAACAATTACTAATTAAGATGAATGGTATGTGTTTCAAGTACCTCAGTAGCTTCCCTCTTAGCGGGTCCCTTCTTCTTCCTACCAATGTCAACACCATAATGCTGGAGGTACCATTGTTTAAACGGTGCAGCATCAACTTGAATAATTGCACTCTTGACCAGTGTTTGTGTTCGAACAAGTTCATTGTTTGAGGCATTATAGACCACATCAAGGATACGAGTCTTGCGTGTGACTGCCTCACTACCCCATGAGTAATTTCCTGTATCCAATCTCAGAGCCCTCCACTTTACATTGCCACCACGCACACGAATTCGTCTGACTGTCTTGTTACTTGAGAGCTTGGTATTAGCAGGCTGGCGGCCAAGTTCATACCTTCAAAGAAATCAAGGAAATGATCAGATTAGGAGGCAGGAATGCAGCCAAAATACAGTGATTACATAATAGTTTATCCAAATAATATTTAAATGATAAAAGCCTAGTTTAACACATTGTTCCACAGGTCACGGGAAGGTGACTTATCCAACCATCATTTTGCAACAGACTATATGTTCATTTTCTGCACCTTGTTTTACTCGAACAACATTATATTAGAGAATAGGGGTGTCAAAATGAGCCCAACAATAGATAACCCGCCCATTTGATACCCCTATTAGAGATATATGTGTAGGAACTGATTTACTCTCATTTCACTAGATCAAATTAATTGAATATCCTAGAATAAATCAACTGTAGTAGTTTGATTTGTAGCCCTTTTTGTACGGTTGATTTGTAGTCTTTCTGGATATATAGCCATTTGTCCATGAGATGTATTCACTTTTTCTGGAAAAATTTAACTTTATTACAAAATAGTGTTTGTTTATAAGATTTTCAAATACAACTTGGAGTTGGATTCCAAATTGGGAGTGTTCCAAACCTGTTTTCGAACTCCATCTTCATAAATTCCAAATAAAGTGCTCTCTTATCTCCTTTGCAAAAAGTTTAACCAAACTCAACTTCCTCTTAAATTCCTACTTCAAAATTCCAAATAATAATAAAGTAAAAAACATTTGAAATCTATGGCCAAATACCTACTTATAGTCTATCCCTTTATTTCTTTGTTTGGTCACAAAGTCTAGGATATCTTATCATAGGATTCATAATCAATACTAGGATAAGTTATCCCTACCTTTGGGTGGAACAGACGAACAATAACACTAGGATAACTTATCCTGGGATAAAATAGGTAAAATAACAAAAGTATCCCTTTAACCCCTTTTTATAAATCACTTTTCACATCCATATACATTCATATTATTTTTAACACCATAAATAATAATACTCACAACCTTCATTACTCTTTACTTTTTTTATAAAGATAACATTTGTATATCAATCATCAACTCAAAGCTGGTATCCAAAATTTTCATCATATCCTATCTCAACACCTGTGTGTCTGGCATAAACAATATATAAAGAAAAGAAGAGAAGCTATCCTAGATCCTCCTTCATCTTTATAAAGATCCTAGAATGTCTAACATAGTCACATCTATATACTCTAGACTAATAGCAACAAGTGATAATGCAGTTCATTTTAATCTTGTGCAGAGGGTTGCTCTTGTTTTAAGAACTCCTAGAATTTCTTTCTTTCGATATGGTCCATCAAATAACTACCAGGACAATTCTCCATCTACTCTTGTCTGTATTGCCACCACGCTCCATATTCCAGCTCTCTAGAGCCTATCCTGTTCTCTCTGGAATAGTCCAACTTATACCTCTGAAGCTAGTAAACAAATTTCACAGCTGACCAACCACTTTACAATGTAAGAACAGATGATTAATTGTCTTTGCAACCTGCTCACAGAAACAACATCTTGGGCACGTGTATTCCCCTCTTCATAAGATTTTCTTGTGTAAGTACAGCCTCTTTCACCCTAACCAAGTAAAAACCACTACTTAATATGGTATTGTGACCTTCCATATAAGCTTCCAAGGCAGAAAAATAACTTGGGATCCAATCTGATTCATATCTCTATGTGCAGAACTACAATGAATAATCCCTTGCTGTGACATTTTCATTTAAGTGTCTTCTCCTTGAAGCCTAAGAATTGATCAAGTGTTCCAGAATTCAATCAATCTCTCCACCTTCTAGTCATGCATCAATCTTCTGTAAGGAAGGTTCCATCCATGTTCAAACCAAACTTCATGAAGAGTAGACCCTTGTTGTTGGTTCAGATGATGAATATCCGAAAATAGGAGTTTGAGACTTCCATTTCCTAACCAGTTATCTTCCCAAAACCTGATCTTTCTCCCATTGTTCACATTACATTCTGTCTTTGCATAGAAACCATGTCATAAGTTTCCAAGTGATCTCCACAAACTGGTTCCATATGTGGATGTCACTTAGTCTTCCAGGGCCCTTCCTTCCCATATTTGGATTGGATCACCCTACCCCACAAAAACTGTTCTTCTAAAGGAAATCTCCACAACCACTTCATGAGGAGACTTTTGTTTTGCAACCTAAGATTTCTGATGGCCAGTCCTCCCTACTTCTTGGAATGTAGCAGTATCTTCCATTTGACTGGGTGGAAACCTTTATATTCCTTCTCACCATGACACAAAAAATTCCTTCTCAGAGCATCAATTCTTTCTTCCACCTTTGCCAGAAGGTGAAAAACTGACATTAAGTAAGTTGGTAATGCATCCAAAACTGAGTTGATCAACACTAATCTACCACCTCTTGATAAATATTAAGACTTTCACCTAGACAATCTTTTCTCGCATCTTTCCACAACTCCATTCCATATCTCTTTGGATTTGCTTTTGGCACCCAAAGGCATACCCAAGTATGTTGATGATAATTGTCCTATTTCTCCACCCAAAATATCTATCAGATGTTGTATTCTTGGAACATCATTGATTGGAAAGGTGTGACTCTTTCTCCAATTAATGTGCAACCCTGATATTAACTCAAAAGGTATGAGGATTATCCTCAAAAAATTTCGTTGGCTGTCATCTGCATCACAAAAAAACAATGTGTCATCTACATATTGCAGATGGGTGACTTCCAATCTAGTATTCACCTCCTTGACCACATTATAACCCCTTATCCAATCATTCCTATGTGCTTTTTGATCATATTATTAGGCCTTCCATGACTAGCAAAAATAAGAAAGGTGAGAGTGGATCATCTTATCTCAAGCCTCTGCTTGCCGGAAAGAAACCTTTAGGAAAAGCATTTATCAACATCGAGAACCTGATAGTGCTAATGCAAAAGCTCATCCATGTAATCCACTTCCTCCCAAAGCCCATACTATGTAGAATTCCAAGTACATACTCTCCGTTAACAAGGTCATATGCCTTCTCTATGTCCAATTTACACATTATGCCTGAAATTTTATCCTTCAATATTGAGTCAAGACATTCATTTGCAATGAGAACAACATCAACAATCTCTCTTCCTTTCAGAAAGGCTATTTGTTGAGTGTCAACCAGCTTTGGCATCACCTTTTATAGCCTTTCTGTAAGAATTTTGGAGATTAGCTTGTAGACACTTCCAATCAGACTCTTTAGTCTAAAATCTCTCAATTATTTGGCTCCATTCTTCTTTGGGATGAGCGCAATGTAAGTTGCATACAGACTCTTTTCAAAAACATCGTGAGAATGGAAATTTTGAATGGTAAACATTACATCCCCCTTTAAAATCTCCCAACACTTTACGAAAAAGCCCATAGTATACCCATCCGGACCTGGTGCCTTGTCAAAAGCACATGCCTTGAGCCTTTTTAGGACCTCATCTTCTTCAAAAGGCTTTTCTAAATCTTGTTGCTCCTCCCTATTGATCACTGGACAGGGGTTCATGTTGTAAGCTATAATCGACCACCCCCAAAATGGTATCAGAGCTAAAACAACAAATACATAAAAAATTAAGAAAAACAAGACAAAAACATAAAAAACTATACCCAGAATATAAGCAATTAAATATAACAAAAAATGATAATTATAAACTTAAACAACTAATAACTAGAATATCTAAAATAGAATATAAATATATACAATACTTAAAGAAAAAATACAGACACTCAAACATAATTTATAAATGAATAAGGAAGAATTTGCAATAGACGAAAAAACATATGAAAATTATGACGGATTAAAAATAAAAAATAGTATTTTCTAATCTAGGAAGAAGATATAAGAAAATAGGTGAAAATCTAAATTTAATGTTAGAAAAAGAAACTGTAAAATTAGAAGATAGTTTAACAGCTATGATAAGAATAACTAAAGAAAACGAAGAAATAGATAGAAAAAATGAAATTGAAAAAATAAAACAAGTAAAGAAAGAAGTACAACAAATAGACGAAGTAAAAAATACAAAAATAATAGAACTAGAAAAAGAACTAGCATTATTAAAAGAAATGTATAAAAATAAACAAAGAGAAAAAGAAGAAAAAGAATTAAAATTAGAAGAAACTAAATTAGCAAAAGAAATAGATAAATATAAAGAAATACTACAATTGGAAGAAAATCTGCCTAAACTAGAAATCAACGAAGTAGATAATTATAGTGAAAATAATTTAGATGAACAGTCAGAAATAAGCGAAACATATACAGAACTCTTAGAAAATGTAGATAAGACAAAAACACTAGAAATAAACTCAGGAGATGTAGAAATGAAACCAAGTACATCAGGAGTAAAAAATCCAAAACATCTTAACCCTCAATATTATACTACTAGTTATGAACATTATGACAGAAACGAAGCCATATGGAATAAAAGATTAAATAAAAAATGGATGCCAAAACCAATGACTGAACAGCATAATTTCCTAGACTTAGATTGTGTAACATATATAAATAAAACAATCCAGTTATGGATGGGATACATATCCAAACAACTAATAGATAACAAGATAGGGATAACAGAAACACCAGGATATATAGAAAGGACACTAATAGGAACAGTAAAATTATGGTTACAAAACCTAACAGGAAAAAGTCTAACTACTTTAAGAAATAATAAAAAATTTGATGGTGAAGCAGCACTAACAACTATGGATATATTACATAAATATGAAATTTCTATAAGAAATGAATTTAGTAGCATAACAACAGTAGTAAAAGAACAACATAAAGAAAAAATTATAAATAGAAATTTAATGACAAAATTAGCAATATGTAATATGTGTTACATAGAT
>JBCEWC010004972.1:0-25980 GCA_038996855.1 Solanum aculeatissimum | reverse complement strand
GCCTTAGAATGGATGAAAAGGGGTTAGGGTTAGGTTAAGGGGGTTTAGGGGACCTTAGGATGCCTAAATGGGGCCTAGGGACTAATTATGAATTAACCATTAATTAAACGGATATTTAACTGGAAAGACGTGTCACACGGTTGAGCTACAGTGATCGTTTACTGGTACACGGTCCGTGTACTGGACCGTGAGACCTTCCTTGGTTTCGTTTTCGGCTTGAACTCTGTGGGACTTTCTGGATCACTTCATGAAGGGGTGTCACGGGCCGTGTGGCTTCACATGGATCTTGTACTGGTCCGTGGAGCCACACTTGGCCCAAAAACTAACCCACAACCTTGGCGAGCTCTCTGCCCCACTTGACGAACCATCCACACGGACTGTTTGAGGTCTCACGGACCGTGGGGTGGTCCGTGAGACTTTACTTGGTTTATAGGGTGGGTCTTGACCACCCCGAACTCACTGAACCATGGCATGGACCCCCACATGGACCGTGGACCCTCACACGATCCGTGGTCCTCTCCTTGGGCCATTTCCAGAGCCTATTTTCAATGTCTTCCGAATTACGGGCAGTCCTACTATTTTGGTCATAACTTCCTCATACGAACTCTGAATTGAGTGAAACAAGTTGTGTTGCGAAGATAATTCAAAGAGATTTAATTTGATATGTAGTATACCATACGGTTAAACCCTCATCAAAAGTTGTCTCTTCAAAGTACACTGCCCAAATGGCCTCTCTAGGCCACCAAATGATCTGTTTTGCATTTGGCCACTTAAACTCAACCCACGGCTACCAAAACTCAACCATGACCAGTATAACATCATACAAGACCAATCATAAGAAGTTTCAGAAATTTTTGGGTCGTTACATTTCGCTTAAAAGGAATATTTTTCTTCATAAGATGATTGAATGGTTGACGTCTTTCTGCTAGATTTAAGATGAACCTCCTCAGGTAAGCTAACTTTACTTAAAATCTTTTCAATTCATGAATTCCTCAAGGCTCAGGCATCTTCAAGATCACATCAACTTTAGCTTGATTGATCTCAATCCCTTGATGTCGCACAATAAAGCCAAGAAACTTGCCAAAAGTAACCCTAAAGGCACATTTCAATAGGTTCATCCTTAGTTGATATATTCGGAGCAATTCAAACACCATTCTCTTGACTTTACCAATATGTCATCAATATAACATTTGACATTTTTGTGGAGTAAGTCATCAAATATATTCTACATTGCCCTTTGATATATGGTACTAATATTTTTTAGATCAAAAGACATCACTTTGTAGCAGTGGATACCTTCAGGTGTGCGAAATGCAATGGGTTCTTTATCTTTCGGTACCATACAGATTTGGTTATAGCTAGATGAAGCATTCATGAATGACATTGCTTCATAACCAATGGTAGCATCAATCATCAACTCTGGAATAGAAGTGGAAATTCATCTTTTGTGCTTGCATTATTTAGATCTCTAAAGTCAACACATACTCAAATTTGTCTATTCTTTCTCCTCACAGGAACGATACTTGAAATCCACAAAGGATATTTAACCTCATGAATGAAGTCTACCTCAATGAGTTTGTTGACTTCATTCTCGATCAATGGAATCAACTATGGCCTAAAACATCTTTGGGCCTACTTGACAAGATGAGCACCATTCTTGACTGCCAATTAGTAGACCGCTATTTTAAGATTTAAGCCAGGTATTTCTTTGTAACTCCAAGTGAAGACATCCATATATGTTTTTAGTATATTCATATGAGTGTTTTGTTCATTATCGTCTAGAAAGTCACTCAGGTATGTTGGCCTTGGATCTTTGTTAGTGTCAAGGTTAACTTCTTTTAAGGGGTATATTGTGGCCTTCACTCCTTCTTCTAGTCTGGTGGAGTATCTCCAACATTTTCTTCTTCTTGTGGGTCATTATCATTGACAGATATATGATAACACCAAGCAATGTATTCTGATCCTCCATTAATTTTCATTTGAAATGAGGTATCAAACTCACTCAAGGTTGTAATATGATACGAGGAGCCTACACTTTCTTCATCTTCCTTGCACTCCATGGTGTAAACCACAGTGTGAGTCTTCGCCTTTAGTGCCTCTTCAAATAAAACCTAAGCTTCATTTGATGTTTCATCTCAGAGGAAATTGTACTTTGGATAGGCGGAGTAAGTGTAGTTACCCTTAGGTAACTTCTCTGACGCTTACTATTTGTTTTTTTTATTTACTTAACCTCTAGAACACAAAAGTTCTTGTAGTGGATCTTCAAAGCCAATCGAAGATAGAAGGCTTTTTGTTAGAAGAAGAAGACTCATCTTCGATGGTGATATGACTATTTTTGCTCTTTTTATGGAGATACAAATTGGCGGTGGTTAGCTATAGCCTAAACCTTCGCATGTTTTCATGGTAATATCATCTTATGGGAGTTTCCCTAATTTAGATAGCTCATTAGGGTTATATCTGGCCTTTGAAAGTAACTTGTAAGCATTTGGATCAAAGCCTTTTGTACATTTTGTAGGGAGTGGCATATCATGAGTTGGATTTTAAGCTATAAACTTTCCCAGTAGCTTTAAAGACAAGTTGATTGCATCAATTAGCTTGATAGGGAGAGTCAGTACTCCCAGTACATTTTCTTAAATGTTAGATGATTGACCCCACTCTTTCTTTATCTTTAGAATGTAGCAAAGTGCAGAAGTTGACTTACCTTTTGAGATATGATCTTCCCTTTATTTGGGAAAAACTCAAACTCCTCAATATTGGTCTTGGCTTTTTCACAAACCACATTAGTTCTTTTGTTTTTGAGCTTATAAGACTTAGTCAATTTGACATTATCAAGTTTTGCCTCATTCACAATATAATTCTATAGATAGAATTTTACATCAACAAAGTGTGACTCAACTTTAGTAAAAGGGTTATCATCAACAACTATTTTCCTTTTAATTCTATCTTGTAGATACTTAAAACATTGATAGTATGAGGATGACACAATTCTATTCTCATGTACCCAAGGCCTACCAAGCTATATATTATATGACGACTTTGCATCGATCACATGCATTCATGCACTGGATCGCAAATCAGCAATAGGGATTTCTAACTTGATGGAGCCTATAGACCTCTGCTCCTTTGATTCAATCCTTATAATAACAGACAACTTTCACTAAGTACCTCGGGCGTGATGCCTAGTTCTTTCAATGTATGGATGAGAAGAATGTTAACTCCAAATCCTTCACCAATCCAGATTTTATTTATCCTCTTCTCTAGCATGTGAACCACCATATACAAAGGATGATTATGTAATTTTTCACCAAATAGAAGATCATTATCTATAAATGTGATTTTTGTATAGGCTTTTCAGAAGATAAGGGGGACATTTTTTATGGAGTTTTACCCATTGCTTCTTCTTTGTCTATGTGAGACATCCTTGATGAAGTTTCACCTACTATTTTTCCTTTGTCGATATTAAAACATGATGTTTTGTTGTGGTCTTGGATAGTGTTTGTGTAATATCACTCGGTAAGAACTCTCAAAAAGTTACAGGACATCGTGGTTTCTAGTGGTGATGCACTTCCAACTTTGCTTTCTTTAGATGTTTGACTGACTTTTGCTTATTTGGTCTCCTCACTATCCTTTCTCTTGTTGGTTTCTTAGATGATTATTTTCATGAACTTGTCTTGTTACGTTTCCGCCTAGTCATGAGAATCCAACCTTCATCATCATCTCTATCACTATAAGTTTTGTTGGGCTCTAATGACTTCTCTTTTTTAGATGTATATATTTGGAGTGGATCAAGTGAGCCAAAAAGTAACGGAGATTTGATTAGAACTTGTTTTCTCATCATCAAGGACAATCTTATCTTCCCTAGCCAATTGCATAACTTTATCCTTGAAGAAAAAACACTTTTCAAGAGGAAGACCTAAAAGTCTATGATATTTACAATAGTTTGGGTCATCAGTCATTCCAGCTTCATCGGGCCATTTCATCTCTGGAAACTCGATAAGCTTTAGCTCAACTAATTTATCAAATATTTATGAGATATTAGAATTCAGAAAGTGGTATTCCCTTTATTGCATCTCCCTTAAAGTCAACTTTAGATTTGGGCACTCCTGAAAAGTTATCTTCACAGTTTGCTTCTTTCTTTCCTTGGTAATGAACTTCACAAGTGACACGTTTACATTCATGTATTCTTTGTTGTCATTTATGGGTATAAATTTGCTCTATTTTTTGGGTTCTTACTTGTCCTTTCCTTTGTGAGGATCATGGAAAAGCACTATATCCTTTCCTGCAAAAGACATACCTAACTCTATGTCATGAGCGCGAGTAGCTAGATCTTTGAAGGACTTCATCTTAATTCCATGTAAGATGTAGAGAAGCCCCCAGTGCATTCCTTGGATACACATTTTTATTGCAGAAGCTTCACTAAGTCTATCTTTGCAATTTAGGGTTGCATTCCTACATTGATTTATGAAGTCGATGACTGATTCATCCTTCCTTTGGCGGGTATTTGTGAGTTCTACCATGCTCACCGTGCTCCTTGTGTTATAGAAACAATTGAGAAATTCATGCTTTAGTCGCTCCCAACTGTCAATGGAATGAGGCTCAAGATCTATGTACCAGTCAAAGGTATTTCCTTTTAAGGAGCGGACAAACTGCTTGACAAGATAGCCTCCATAGGTCCCAACATTATTACATATATCCACAAAGTGTGCAACATGTTGCTTTGGATTTCCTTTGCCTTCAAACTATTGAAATTTAGAAGATTGATAATTGTTAGGCATTTTAAGGCTATCAATTCGTGCAATGTAAGGCTTGGCATACATATGGAAAGACTTGGCAGAGACTTCATACTTATCTTTGATGGTCCCGTCAATGAACTCCTTTAATTGATCAAGTGGGATCATTTCTTCAGCAAAAATTGGCATCTCCTTGATAGGGGGCTTGTCTCCCAAGATTTTCAGTCTCTTGAATTTCAATACCCTTCCCAAGTGTGTGGCTAGATTACCCATCTAGTAAGCCATCTACCCTATCCATCAACTTATCAATGCTAGACTTTTGGTGTAACACATACTTGGTCAATTCTTCAATCATCTTTGCCATATTTGCAAGTTTTCCTCCATGAATGAAGCATTAGTTGTCATCGCTTGCATGATTGTTGGAGGCATTGAAGAGTAGCATGGATTATTGTGAAAGTTGATCTTCAGAGGGCTCACATTATGAGATACATATGGAGAAGACTCATTGGATGATTCATGGTCTTTCTTTGCAGTAGAGTTATTGGAACCAAAGACCTTAAGTAGAGACAAAGTATTCTTGATCTTTTCAGAGACACTACTTCCTCCTTTTGAAGCATTTATTAAGGACCTTGCTCTCTTTGGGGTTCAAGATCCAAAATTAGAAGTTGGTATGGACAACACTCGTTGTGTTTGTTATCCTAGCATACTGGCTTTGCTCCTCGTAACTACTCCGACACTTCTAAAAGTAAGACCAAGGATTTTCTCTACTTCAACATAGAACTTAGATTCAACAACCTTAGAGGAAGTAGATTGGGAGATTTTCTTGGAAGCCATTTCAATATTTTTTTATGCTTGAAAAGTTGATATGAGAGGTAGAGATTGTCCCACTGGGCGTGCCAGAATTTGTATGACAATAAAATTTGCATCGAGAAATTAATAATCAAGGAACGAAAAATATTGCAACAATCGTAGTACTTTATTTCAAGGAATGAATTCTACAATCTCTGATTCGCCTTTTCAAATATAAATTCAAGGTCTCTTTAGCTTCATCTTGAATTTATTGAAACTTGATGAATTTGATCTTGACTTGTACTTGAATTCAAGGGCTTTGGGGTTTGATCTTGATGCGTTCTTGAACTTGAATGCTTGAACTTGTTGCTTGTTGAGAAATCTGTGGCATTTGACCCACGAGCTCTCTCTAGCTTCTTGTTAGAATTCTTATTTTTTAATTCTGAATTATGAGGACCCCTATATATAGTTGTAGAATAGAGGAGTTATGATGGAATTAGGCTATTTTTCGGTCAATCAGATTTAAAGTGACATGGTGCAAGAAAAGTGATAGGAATAGATTTTCTTCCAAGTGACATGGTGATATTTGATTGGTTGTAACACGTCACTTGTACATGTGACATATTTTTATTGGTCTTTGATTGAGATAGAAATGTCATGTCATTTTGACACATGACATGATCCTATTGACTTCTTTGTTTTACTTGGCATGTCACGTCATCCAACACGTGGCATCAAGTGGGCCTCTAGGATAAGAGGATATTGAACCTAATAAAGTGGGTCATCTTTTATAGCCTGAATAAATGAATTTGGGCTTTTAATTAAATCTGTATTTTGTTGGACTTAATTAATTAACTAAATTATATTAATTCACAATATTCATTTAGACTAATATATTTTGATTTTAATATAATTTAAATTATTTTATAAAATTTATAATTTAGTAAATTTTATATGATTACAAATAAGTAACAATATAATCTGCTTGAACGTAAAGGATTATCTCTATATTTATCTATACTATATTAAAAGTGTGAAGACCTTTAGAATGTTGATTGAACTTTTTGCCCTTCATTAAAAGACTATTCTTTAGATAAAATCTTTTTTTCACCAATTTTCTTTAAATTATTATTTAATTATATTTATAATATTGACTTCTAAATATATGGAAAGAAGAGATAAAATAAGGACTCCTAACCACGAAAAGACTCCTAAATCTTCCTTATTTGAATGACTTCTATTTTTTTCCTTAATTGAATGAAGAAACCCTGCAGCCGCTAAGAAAAATTTGAATTTATCATGAGTTTTAATTAGTTCTCTATATATAGGACTTCTAAAAATAAATAAATATAAAAAGTTGAATAGGATTATATTGTTATTTTACATATAATTTATAGTATTTTTCTTTTGAAATTTTTACCTCTATACATCACACGTTATTTAAATTTTTTCATGTTGTCTATTTTGTATTTATCTATCTATATCATTTATTTTCTAATAACATAATTTTAGTTTATTTTGCAGCGTTCATGGCATAATTCATTAACTCTACCTTTTTGAAAAAAAAAAGAAGAAAAAGAGTTGACAATGACAATTGATGATTTATCTTGTTGGTGAGTAATGCATTTAGTTTTTACATCAAATTTGGATTAATGGTATTTATTATTGAAATATTTGTCTTACTACAATTTAATTATTTAATTTTTAAATAACTATACATACTTGAATTTTTTCTTAACAAATTAATTTCATGTTTCTAATTCAAAGGTCGTAAAAAAGCACCACACAAAGAAGGGAAGATAGTCGTTCGAAGTAGCATGCATGCTTGGAGAAAGTAAGCAACATACAATATCAATTTATTATTTTTAGTAAGAACAAACCTACTAATAGAAGATGAACCCGATAATTCTTTGGAAAAATTTTATTCCTAAATTAGACTTTTAGAAATAATAATACTTAAATATATTTATCTGTATCATTTTTTTAGTTTTTGCATTATTCATTACAAATTTGTATTTTTAGAATAGAAATGTACTAAGAATATATTAAAATAGTCGATAATTTGCCTATATTAAAAAAAACTATAGATCAATAACAATGAAAATTTTATGTTATGTTTGTCAATAAGAAATTGTCATCTGAAAAGTTATATTATTTTTATCCTATATAGAAACATGTTAATAAAAAATAAGGTTGATTACACGAAAATTAAAGTCAACTTTATCTCATGAGTATTTGTCAAAAGCAAAAGAAAGAGTTGAAAATATTTTTATATAGTTAATTTTTTGGGTCTTATTAATGACAAAAGTGTCTTCAATAATTTATCCTTTTGTGGGAGGAAAATGTTAAAGTAGAGGTAGTATGCTTTTTTATATAATTGTTTATTAATAGATGCATGATAAACATGTAATATACATATACTAAATTAATGTTACTTTAAAAATATGAAGGTCCTTGGAAATATTGATTGAATTTTTTACTCTTCATTAAAAGATTTTGTAATAAAAACAATTATCATTTACTATTTTTCTCAATTTATTATTTGATTATATTTAAAATATTTTAAATTAAGGAGTTCTAAAATATATGATAAAAGAAAAAAATATTTTTAAAAATTAAGAAGTATCAAATATATGAGGAGAGGAAAATATAAGGTAAGAGATATTACGAATTTTAGTAATTAGAGAATAAAAAAAATATATTTTAAAAATTAAGGAGTCATAAAATATATGCTAAGAGAAAATTATTTATGGTAAGAGCTATTGGGAGAATTAACAATCAAAGAAACCTAAAATATATAATAATAGGAAAAAATTAAAAATTAAGAAATCCTAAAATATATGATAAGAGAAAACTATGTGGTAAGAGTTCTAAAGTTCTCTCTCATCAAAATATATGAATTTTTTTATATTCTTAAGTTATTTGTTATTAGACAAGATAAAAAAAATGATATTTTCTTTTACATTCTGACATTTTTATTTTTAATTATTTTTAAAAATGTCATTCTCCATTAGTATTTTTTATCACGACTAATTGCAAAAGTCAAGTTAGATGAAACAGTTGAATTTGAGTTAAGTACATCAATATTTATATATTAAGTACAATGTAAAGACTCTTGGCAGATGACTTTCAATTTTCTTTCGGTGCAACTTCAAGTTGTCACTTTTCGTTTTACCACAATCATTTTTGTTAATGTTAATTTTTAAAAGTTTTATATTTAATAATATATTGTACAAACACTAATTACTAATTTTTTATATATGCATATATATTTTGTCATTAATTAATGTGATACACACATAATACAACAAATAAAATTGTCATTTACAATTTTCTTCTCAAACTTTTATTTTATTTTCTTATAATATTTAAAATTAAGGAATCCCAAAGTATATGGTAAGAGAAAAAATATAGAACATGAGATATTAGGAAAAATTAATAATTGAGTTTGAAAATATATAGTAAAATTAAAAATATTAAGGAGATTTTAGGTGTCTCAACAAAGATATGGTTGGTAAAAAGTTACACTGGTTAGTTTTGTTTTTTGTTTCCTTTACTTATGAAAGTTGTCTAGCTCCCAGGAGCCATCGGCCTCCACCAGACTTAAGGACTTGCTAAGGATGAACCCACCGGTCTTCACAGGGTTTAAGGTTGTGGCGGACCCCCAGAATTTCATTGATGAGATGTGGAAGGTGTTGAAGGCTATGCATGCGACCGAGATCGAAGGAGTTGAATTTGTCTCTTATCAGCTTAAAGATGTGGCGAATGTGTGGTATAACCAGTGGGAAGAGGGTCAAGGTGAGGATGTTGAGCTTGCCAAGTGGAGTGAGTTTGAGGGTGCCTATGGAGTGAGTTTGAGGGTTCCTTCCTTGACCACTTCTTTCCCAGGAGTTGAGGGAGGCGAAGATTGAGGAGTTCGTGAATCTGAAGCAGGACAGGTTGACTGTCAAGGAGTACAACCTCAAGTTCATTCAGTTATCCAAGTATATATGCTCTGGAGATAATTCAATACGTGAGGGCAAGGATGAGGAAGATTATATCTAGCTTAGGTGACCTTGCTAATCCCAGGCATGGACATCTCTAGACTCATGGTGTATGCTCAATAACTTACAGGACAAGAAGAGGGATAGAGAGGAGCATCTGAGTAAGAAGGCTTAGTCAGCAGGGTCTGAACCTTGCCAAACTAAGCTGAATAAAGGGGATAAGTCATATTTTCAAAAGAGGCATCCAGGTTATTCACCATCATCTGTAAGTACACCAACTCCAAATAACAAGTATGATCAAAGGTCCCAAGGTCAATCAAACTTTTGATCACAGGGTTCATAGGCCAGTGTGACCCTTAGCTTGAAAAGGAAACCACCTTGTGGGCAGGATGCATTTGGGAGAGTGCAAAGAAGAAGGAGATGGTTGCTACAGGTGTGGCTAGACAGGTCATTTTCAGAGGGAACGACTACTTTTAGGCAATAAGGCACAGTCCTCTACTATAGTACCACTAGCCAAAGGTAATTAGAGAGGTGTTGCATTAGGGTCAGGGGGTGGAACAATGCGATGGGGAACTGATAGGACCAAGAGGTTGCACCAGATATTTTGATGGGTATGCTTCGAGTCTCTACCTTTGATTGTTATGCTTTGCTTGATCCAGGTGCAACTGTGTCCTTTGTGACGCCATATGTGGCTAGTAAATTTGAGATTTCTCCTGAATGTTTACTTAATCCTTTCCTTATTTCTACCCCTATTGGTAATTCTATTCTAGCTTAGAATGTCTACAGAGATTGTGTAGTGTCTATCTACCATAGGGATACACTTGTCGATTTGATAGAGTTAGAGATAGTTGACTTTGATGTAATTCTTGGTATGTACTGGCTTCACGCTTGCTATGCCTCTATTGATTGTAGAACCCGGACTGTCAAATTTAAGTTTCCAAATAAGTCTGTTATAGAGTTGAAGAGAGATTCTGTTGTGCCTAAGAGTAAGTTTATTTCCTATCTTAAGGTTGAGACGTTAATATCTAGAGGATGTATCTACCACCTCGTGCGAGTTAAGTCTAATTATGTTAAGAATCCTACTCTTGAGTCTGTCTCGATTGTGAGTGAGTTTCCCGAGGATCTACCTAGAGTCCCTCCTGATAGGGAGATTGACTTTGGAATTGATGTTCTTTCCGACACTCAACCTCTCTCTATTCTACCATATAGGATGGCCCCTGCTGAGTTGAAAAAGTTGAAAGAGCAGTTGAGAGATTTTATAGAGAAAGGTTTTATTAGGCCGAGTGTTTCTCCCTAGGGTGCTCCTGTCCTATTCGTAAGAAAGAAGGATGGTTCACTCAGAATGTGCATTAACTACCGCCAACTTAATAAGGTGACAGTCAAGAGTAAGTATCCCCTCCCGAGGATTGATGACTTGTTTGACCGACTTCAAGGTGCCACTGTTTTTCTCCAAGATAGACCTAAGATCAGGCTATCACTAGTTGAAAGTAAGAGAATGTGACCTTCCGAATATGACTTTTCGAATCTGATATGATCATTTCAAGTTCTTTGTGATGTCCTTTGGGTTGACAAATGCACCTGCAACCTTTATGAACTTAATGAACAGAGTATTCAAATAGTACCTTAATATGTTCATGATCGTCTTTATTGATGATATTTTGGTGTATTCGCGAGATGAGGAGGAGCATGATAATCACCTTAGAATTGCTTTGCAGACGCTCAAGGATAATAAATTGTATTTGAAATTTTCAAAGTGTGAGTTTTCGCTTAAATCTGTGGCATTCTTAGGCCATGTAGTTTCGGGCGATGGTATAAAACACTGGCATAGACCCACCTCTCCGACTAACATAAGAAGTTTTTTGGGGTTGGCAGGCCACTACTGCAGGTTTGTTGATGAGTTTTCTTTCATACCGTACCATTGACTAGGTTGACCCCGAAGAAGGTTAAGCTTCAATTGTCTGATGAATGTGAGAGAAGTTTTTGAAAGTTGAAAATGAGGTTGACCACTGCCTCAGTGTTGACCTTGCCTGAAGGAATAGATGGATTTGTTATTTATTGTGATGCCTCGAGAGTAGGATTGGGGTGCATGTTGATGTAGAAGGGTAAGGTTTTTGCTTATGATTCTAGGCAACTAAAGATGCATGAGAAGAACTATCCCACCCATGAATTAGAATTAGCAGCAGTGGTGTTTTCTCTTAAGCTATGACGCCACTACCTATATAGAGCACATGTTGATGTCTTCACGGACTATAAAAGCTTGCAATATATTTTTACCTAGAAAGAGCTTGACTTGAGGTAGATGAGATGGATCAAATTTCTCAAGGATTATGATATGAGTATCCTCTATCATCCAGGTAAAGCTAACGTAGTTACTGATGCTCTTAGTAGGTTATCCATGGGGAGGACCTCCCATGTCGAGGGGGAAAGGAAGGAGCTAGCTAAAAAGGTTCACAGACTGGCACAATTAGGAGTTCAACTAGATAAATCAGATGAAGGTGAAGTACTTGTGCATAATGGTTCTACATCATCTCTAGTAGTGAAGGTGAAGGAGAAGCAAGACCAAGATTTCATCTTACTGCAACTAAAGGCAGATGAGCATAAGCAGAAGGTAATGATTTTCACTAAAGGGGGAGATGGAGTGTTGAGATACCAAAGCAGATTGTGTGTTCCTAATATTGATGGTGTTCGAGAAAGAATCATGGAATAGGCCCATAACTCTAGATATTCTATCCATCCAGGCTCAACTAAGATATACCATGACTTGAGAGAAGTCTACTGGTGGAGTGGAATAAAAAGAGACATTGTTGAGTTTGTTTCTAAGTGTCTGAATTGCCAACAAGTTAAGGGTGAGAATCAAAGGTCATGTGGAGTAGCTCAAAACTTTGAGATTCCATAATGGAAATAGGAGATGATCAGCATGGACTTCGTCACAGGCTTACCGAGGTCTTACAGACCGCACGATTCCATTTGGGTAGTAGTTGAAAAGATGATAAAATTTGTGCATTTTTGGCAATAAAAATGACTGATACTGCAGAGGATTATGCCCAATTATACATGAAGGAGATTTTTAGATTGCATGGAGTTCCCTTGTCCATCATCTCAGATAGGGGAGCTCAGTTCACTACTTAATTTTGGAGATCTTTTCAGAAAGGCTTGGGTTCAAAGGTGAACCTTAGCACTACTTTTCACCCACAAACTGATAGGCAGGCAGAGCATACAATTCAAACTTTGGAGGATATGTTGAGAGCCTGTGTTATTGACTTCAAGGGTTACTAGGATGACCACTTGCCTTTGATCGCGTTCGCCTATAATAACAGTTTTCATTCAAGTATTTAGATGGCCCTCTATATGGCACTCTATGGAAGGAGATGTAGGTCGTCAATTAGTTGGTTCGAGGTCGGTGAGGTAGAATTAATTGGGCCAGACTTGGTTCATCAAGCTATGGAGAAAGTGAAAATCATACCAGCACAGAGTTGACAGAAGTCCTACACAGATGTTAGGAGAAGAAACTTAGAGTTTGAGGTTGATGATTGGGTATACCTTAAAGTGTCACCTATGAAGGGTGTGACACGCTTTGGGAAGAAAGGAAAGTTGAGTCCGAGTTACATTGGTCCTTATCAAATTTTGAGGAGAGTGGGCAATGTAGCTTATGAATTAGATCTACCGCAAGATCTAGAGGTCATCCATCTAGTCTTTTACATTTTTATGCTTAAGAAGTGTTTGGGAGATCCACAATTGGTAGTGTCTGTCAAAAGTATTAGAGTGAAGGACAATTTGAGCTATGAGGAGGTTCTCATTCAAATCCTTAATCGTCATGTTCATAAGTTAAGAACCAAGAAAATTTGCATTTGTTAAAGTGTTGTGCAGAAATCAATTTGTGGAAGAAGCTACTTGAGAAGCTGAGGAAGATACGAAGGTAAGCTACCTACATTTATTTCTATCCACGAATGATGAGAGAATTGATGGTAAGTGATTCGTTCCTAATTCCTTGAGTTCCCTTCTATTCTGAGTTTGAGATAGCGATAGTACTCTAGAGTCTGATCGATGAGTTGTTAAGATGATTAATTACTTGATTTCTTACTTGCTTGATTGATAAATTGCATGAGTGAGTTGTGAGTTGTTTGATTTTTAGAGTCTAAGCGTATTATTTGTGCCGAGTCTAGGCTTCTAAACCGCTCTTTATTTGAGGACGAATGATTCCAAGAGGGAGATAATATTACACTCGATAAAATTACAAAAATACCCCTAGATGAGAAAGTGCATAATCCCAGACTCTTTTAGTAAAATTTGAGGCCGAAAATGCGATCAACGCGAGAAATTGTGTGAAAAAATAATCTTGGTTGATTTTTTGGGCAACCGGATCGAAAGATAAATTTTTGGGACAAAAACACAATTTCAAAAATGTGTGCGATAAGTTCACGTCGCAGACTTACACTTAAATTTGATCCCTTTATTTCCTACGGGATTAGAAAATCAATCAGAAAATTTTTGAAAAGAAAATACACAGGTCCGTGTCGTGAACCCGGTCCCCCGACCTATTCCTCCGAAGTTTAAAATTTTGAGTCCTTGGAGAGGCATTTTGGGCTTTTCTCCACTCTTCAAACACTTAAAATACTACCAATATAGGTCAATTTTGACTTAAAAATGGTTCTAAAACCTATTCTTGAACCCATATTACGTTAAAAACAAAAGTTAGGGTTGAGGAGAGAAGGGAAAGAGCGAGGGTTACGAGTTCAAACACTAGGATCGACAGAGCATTGATTGTTCTTCCAACTTCCAGTTATATAAGGCTACCTAAAGCGTTAGATTGAGTTCATTCACGCGTCCCTTCATCTACTCAAGTCAAGGTTGCGAGTAATAACAGAGTAATACAAATCTTGTGATTCTAGGTTCTAAGTTTCTTGCACTTGTTTGAGTCCTCATGAATGTACTTGAGTAAATTGATGAGTTGTATTGTTATTGCCAGGAAATTGGACTATTAATCGTATGTTTGATAGCCTAGCCCTAAATTTCATTATTTTTCTGTATGCTGACTGAATTGAGATCATGAGTCTATTTTTCTGAGTTGAGTAAGTTGAGCATGAGGAGTACCTGTTCTATTTTACATATGCATGTGATGAGCATCTAATACGTATTATATGTTGATCATGATTGATATGATATTAATTGACCGTATGAGTGAGAGTCTTACATAATACGAGTTGGAGTCTTGAGTTGCATTACATGAATGATAATCTTGAGTTACTGAGTATTGAGGAATTGAGTTGAGATGTTTGAGATGAGTTAAAGAGATGAGCTTGAGTTGATTTTCATGAGCACATTTTAGTCTTGGAAGGAGTATTGAGCACTGAGTTGGGTAAGAGAAAATACCCCAAAACTATGTTGCCTGCGTAGGATAGTCGTGAAATTAACTTTGGCAGCTCATGTCCCAATAGGTTGACATTCTCTTTGGATCCAAGAGAGAGGGAGAGGTTGACGTCATTTACCTTGGCAAGTTTAGGATGGGCATGACAATGACGTCTATTTTGTTGTGCATCATCGAACTTATGGTGGTGGAGAGTTATGTCGGTTAGAGAAACTTCCAAGCAACATTTGATTGAGCATATTATGATTTTTAAACTGAGTTGCATAAAGCATTGAGTCTAATTTAAAGCATGATTTTAAAACCTTAAACTTGCATATCCACTGAGGCGAGTCATGAGTTGAAGGAGTTGAGTTCTAAGTTGAGTTCACTGAGTTGAGTTGAGCCCTATGTGTTTACTTTAGTCATTTTTACATATCAGTATATTTCATGTACTGACGCTCATTTGGGCCTACATCGTTAATGATGCAGACACATGTGATAGATGACTTCAGCAGGCACACCATTGAGGTTCAGTTCCCTTGCATCCAGAGTTGGTGAGCCCTCCTTACTATTCGGATGAGCCTCTCTTTTCATCTTTTATTTGTTATTACTATTTCCTTTAAGTTGGGTAGTCATGGTCTGTCATGGTACCATCTAGATGTTAGAGGTAGAGGCTTCATAGATATTGAGTAAGAGGATTGTTTAGTGTTTTATTTCCAAACTTGTTCATTGGAGAGAATTTCACAAGAGTTATATTTATCTGTTGATGCCCTTTTATTTTGTGTATTTCTTCTATTGTTGAGTTGATGTGATGATGAGGCCAGGTGGTTCTCTTGGAGAATCATCAATGGTTCTTCAAGTGTCGGTCACGCCAAAGGTACCTTCCAGGGGCGTGACAATTTTAGGCATCTCAACAAAGATATGGTTGGTAAAGAGTTGCACTGGTTAGTTTTGTTATCTTTTTTTCTTTTACTTATGAAAATTATCTATATTTTCAATAATTCACGATTAATCGAGTTTTATTTGCAGTTTTTTTTTTGTCTAAGTTGATCAACAAAAACCCAACTATTTGTTCATTTATGGAGGTGAACAATACTCTTAAAATTATTTTTAATAATAAGAGAATCTAAAGTTTTATTTTTTTAACTCTCAAGTACAATAGAATGAATTACTTCGAGTTTTTTTTTCCTTTATTATTGAAATAACAACTTATTAATTTCAAAGTACTATTACTCTCAAAGAAGTTGAAAGACTAATCTCTTTAGTCTCATATTTTTGAAAAATCATAGTGTCGATTTTTAAATTATGTTATTTGACAATATTTTTTATAGAATTGTGAAAAAAAGTGTGTTTCAAAAAATATTTAATGAAATATAGTTTTTCAAATTTACTTTTTTAATAAAATATGATCATTGATCCTAAATAAAACAAATAGAACTACACAAATTATTCATAAAATATACTCTTTACATAATATTTAAATTAAATGTATGTTTAGGGTCATCCATTATTGTTCCATTTACTTAGAATTGTGAAGGCTAAGTATGAAAAAAAATCTTGGTAGAGAGTGTTATTCGCGAATGAGGTATGTCAAGTCTGAATTTGAATTAGTTGGACTTCAATGAAGATTCTAACATTGGATAAATAATTAAAAAAAATATACTTTTATGACAATATTAAGGATATTCAAATATTTATAGTATTCAATTTAATAATATTAACGTGACACACATGTGCAACGCACATACGCTAAACTAGTTAGCCAAAATATATGGATGAGGCACTAGTTACGTGTGCGCTAATGGATTGAGCAACATCTTTTTCTTTATTAAGTTGTTGATTTCATAAACTTTATAAACAAGTCATTTAAGGGAAAATTACACAATTGAGAAAACATTCAACAATAAATAACAAAAAATATCTACAGTTTATTAGTATTACATTTAAAGACTAACTTTTAACAATATTGGTTATAAGATTTTGTGGGACCCACATACTTTTTTGTATAAGTCTCTTCACCTTTCACTTTTCACTTTCTCTCTCATTCTATACAAAACTCAAATCTTCCAGATTTTTATTTCCAAAAACGGATCCCCTGATTTCTCTCCCACATTCGCTCAACAGCTCACCATATCTGCAAGTATGGATTTCAATTTTTTTTCCATTTTTCATCCCAAAATATTGTACCATCAATTTCATATTTTGATTTTTGGTGGTCTTTATTTTTTTTTAAAGTTTTAGTTTTGATTTTCCCCTTCTTTATACAAATCCTTTTTTCTGCATTCAGGCAATATACACTCCAAATGTATTTTGACTTGTCTATAAATCAAAAAATATATATTTGAATACTCAGTAATTTTTTTATATACATATACAATATTTTTTATCAAGACCAGTAATTGTAGTCTTTTCATCAATCCATATACTTATATGTATACATATACCTATATCCATACTAATATTTAGCAAAATATTTTGTCAGATACAAAAAAAAATCACAAAATCTAAGTGTGTATGTCAACAGATACACAATAATTTTTACACATCTAAATTTGTATGTGAACAACTTAACCACACCTATAATGTCCATCTATAAGAAGATACATTTTTTTATACAAATAAAGCTACTGTTTTTTATATTCATTCGTCCAATAAACATCACACGGCTGAATTCCTATTGTTCCGATTTACTAAATAAAAAAAATCAAAGGAAAACATATACGTGCAAATGTTAACATCAAGAAATAATGAATTAACGTAGAAATCACATGTTTTATAATAGTATAAGAACGAGACCAACAAATCTGGAAAATATTAATAAATGTATTTCAATTGAATAAGAAGAAGAATTCATATAAAACGATTTTTCAGATGATCAAACGTATACAGTTTAAATCACTATTTTTTCTCTCACCAAATTTTTCGTATACAAATCTGAAAACGTGATAATTTTCTCTTCGATCAAGCGCAAATCAAAAAATCATAGTGCTTTTTTTTTAACAGGAAGAGTCATATTTGGTAAGTATGTCTGATTAGATACAGCCACCATTAATTAAGGAACAGTTTCCTTATTTTACAGCGGATTTGTAGGAAATAAACATTAAACAATTGTTTCTTAATTTGTATAATTTTTCTTTAGATACAATATTATACAAAAATGTTTTGATGGCCATAGCTACAAAACGTAATTTTGAAAACTGTAGCTATTTTAGGCCATTATGTTTCACTAGATGGCTATTTATGAAAATTTCAGTTTTTTATTAGTTGTTTTAAACTATCAGGTTTCATATTCCGGGCGCAATTAGAATTTTGTGCAAGCTAGTGATGTCTGCAATTTAAAAAAAAAAGGAACAAATTACATAACAATAAGATCCAACAACAGAACTAATTAGTATAACGCAATCGATACACTGCGATCAATCAGCGAATCAAAGCCTAATCTTATAAATGTAGGAAACACAGCGCTAAATACCCAGATTTAACTCTGGAAAAAAATGAATATATATTACAACAAGAGCCAAGAACTAATTGATTCTTAAATTAATTAGTCTTTTTTTTTTTCATAATCAAAACATTAAGAAACAAAATATAAAAACATATCTAGTTAATTAAGATGGATCACGTTCTGCGTCTGCGCCTTTATCTTTGTCAGCATACTTTTCATCGAAGGTTTGGAAGCTAATGTATAATATTTGAGACCAATTTGTATCAAAGTACATAGCAATAAAACAAAAGCTAGTTGAATATTAGCATTCCAGATTTCAAAGTACCACGAAACAAAGGCAACAGCATCATATGAATCGACGAAGACAATGGAGAAGAGAACGATAGCAATTGCGAGTAAGAGGCAAATCAAGATGATGAAGACAAGAAGAAGAAGAATGCATGAGATGATCAAACCATAGACAAGTGCAACGAGAATTAACTCAATATTTGGTATCATTTGTCAAGAGAATGACCAAATTATTGTGATAGTGTAGTACTATATATATTTTCATTTTTATTGTTAATTTTGGAGAATGTTTGATTTGGAGAAAAGAGAATGAAGTGTGTTCCACTCATTCCTTCTAAAATTATCCTCATCACAGCATATAATTACTTACAGTTTCAATGGAGTATGAAAGAAAAAAAGGTATCGTATCATAGAAATAGGTCGATAAGGTTAGTTTTCAGTTATATTATTATATACATTATATATTCTTTTAAAGATTATTTATTTTGATTTTGATAAAACTTTCCTCTTACTTACGTTTAGAACTTTATCAAAATATTTTGTTTCAAGATATTTGTTTGTTTGTTTTGAAAAATTGGGGTTAGGGAAAGGGAAAATGGGAGGGAGATTACAATGTGGGAATCAAACCCTCACCAACAAGGTGGAAGTTCAGGTAGTCAACCAATGCTAAAATATAATGAGTTCAATGCTAAAATCTTGAAAATTGAACTCATAAACTTTTAATTTTGAATTAATTCGCTTTTGACAAAGAAGAAACGCTTTGAGAATTTTCACCATTCTCAAATTCAAATTCGAGATCTTTTGATGAAGTAAAGCTTAATCATATCCATATATACCTACTACGTGACCTTTAGGAAAAGGAAAAGCTTAAGAAGGAAAAGTGCAACAAGGGTTAAATAAATTGGAAGAAAAGAACTAGCATGAGAAAGAAAAGTGTGTCAATATAGCTAAAGACGACTGCCTAGTATACTACTAAGTAGTCCATAAAATTAAAGAGTATGTAGATTAGGCAAGTCATCCTTGGCTAATTAACAAAGCCTTTTCTTTTCATGTAAGACCTCTCTTCCATAATTCCTTTTTCATGAATATGAATATGAATATACAATTGACCACATATTTATAGCTAGGAAATTCATTTACACAATTTGCCTCCTCCATAACTTCTTATGCCCTTGTCCCAATCCAAAATATATCATTTTTATTTCATTCTCTTGGAGGAATATGTCTGATTATGTCAACTAATTTGGAATATATATAATTAATGATCAATTGAAGTTTGACATTCTATTATGGCAGGTCATCATGAGGCCATATTGTCTTGGTATCAAATAAATAGATAGCTACTTCACCTTCAAAAGCAGTCAATATAGAGAGAGAGAGAATATTATCACATGCACAATTTCCAAAAAGTATTTTGTGAAGAATAGTTTATATTTGACTACGTATGTACTTAATTCAAAAGATACTCCATTAAAATAGTAATTCGTGTTTGGTCAGACATTTTAAGGAAATATTTCCATCGTCCCAAATTAATTGAATTTTTGAGTGTTTTTTTTTTCAATATTTAAAATATTTAAATTGTTCAAAGTTCAAGGTGAATGTTTGAAATCTTTTTCATATTTGCCCTTTCATTTATTAAACTTTTATATTTTTTTAACAAAGGACAATAGTGGAAAGTATGGTATAAAATTTATCTTTGAATATTTTTTTAATATGTGTGCATTACCTCAAAAATTCAACTAAAATGGTATAGAGAGAGTATTATTATATACTCCTATAAGAAATGTGAAAAACAGACAGTTTTCCGTCAATGTGTCTATTTGAGCTTTTTGTTTATTATCCTTTATTATATGAAGTCTATAAAAACACTTGTGAAAATTGAGGCAATGGTGCCTCTCAAGTTTGAAAATTAAAAAAGGTGACAACTTTGACCTTCCAAGGTCAAAGTTGTCATAAATTAAATGTTAAGCATAATTAACTTAATGAAGACCCAAAGTGAACATTTTAAAAACTTAGCAACTACTTTATTTTTTTTTTAAACTTCTACAATTTAAAAAGAAATTAAAAAATAAAACATCTTTTCAAAATCAAATCAGCCTCTTCAACTTCTTTCTTCTCTTTCCTCTTTCTCTCGGGCTCCGACACTTCTCTTTTCTTTTCTTCTTCTTCTCTACTTCTTCTCTTCGCGCTTTAGCAATTAGGGTTTTCATTGTCGTCGTCGTCTGTCGTTCCTTCACCAGTGTCGTCGTCGCCATTGCTCTGCTCGTCGTCGTCTGTCGTTCCTTCACCAGTGCAGTCCCGCATTGTTGTCATTGGTAAGTTTTTTTTTCCCGCTGGTTTGGTTTTTCTTTTTGTTGTACAAATGATTATTTAGTTGTAGGAAGATGAAAAAATATGTATTTTGTTATTGCATGCTCTAATTTGTACTTGGTATTTTTTGATTTGTTGTTGTACTTTTTGAAGATGCGATTTTAGGATATGGGCGTTGTTGTTGTTTGATTTTTGTTGTTGTAGTCATTGCGAGCAAAATGTTTGGTTGGTTGGTTGGTTGATTTCGGGTATGGTTGTTTGCTCGATTTTAAAGTATTGACAACAACTGTTGAACTAATTAGAACAAGTGTTGTGTTATGGTTGTTTTTTTTCTTTGATTTTAGTTGTTATGGTTTTTGTTAGAAAAATGTATTACATGACCTAATTTCTACCTGGATAGGGTTGCTCTTGTTGGTATTGTTTGATTTGTTGGACTCTTTGAGGATACATTTTCGGGGTATGGGTGTTGTTTTTGTTTGATTTTTGTTATTGTCGTCATTGCGAGCAAAATATTTAGTTGGTTGGTTGGTTGATTTTGGGTATGGTTGGTTGCTCAATTTTAAAGTATTGACAACAATTGGTGAACTAATTAGAACAAGTGTTGTGTTGTGGTTGTTGTTTTCTTTGATTTTAGTTGTTATGCTTATTGTTAGAAAAATATATTGCATGCCCTTATTTCTACTTGGATATTGTTCATGTAGGGAGGTTCTTCAACAGTCGCTTTTTCTTTGTCTATATTGAAGAGATTGATCAAACTATCAAACTAATAGATTGTCTTTCTTTTTTATAGGACTATTTACTTTAAATAATGGCCTGATCGAAAAGAAAAAATATTATACTCGATCATGTTACTAGAGCTTCTAGAAGGAGGATGGTTTTATCTGATGAAGAAGTGGATCAATCAGAGCAAGAGCTAGCTCATTTGATTGAACAAGTCACAGCTGAGGCTACTGCAGGTGCTAGTCTTGTAGCTGTTGGTGTCAGTTTTGCAACAAGTCCATCAGCTGCTGAACAAACTCCCTTAGTTGTTGCAGCAGATACATCAGTTGTCTCACCAACTCCATCAGTTGCTGAACCCTGTCCATCAGGTGTTGTAAAAGGCATCAGCTGCTGCACCGAATACATCAGCTGTTGTATCCAGTTCAACAGCTGGTGGGGATATTCCTTCATTTACTAGTATCACTCCCACAGCTGCAGGTGTGAGTACCTCAGCAGCTACACTAAGTCACTCAACTGGTAGAGATAGTCCTTCAGTTGTTGAAGAGACTCCTACAATGGTGACTATCAGATATGATGAGTATGACGTGAAGACCCCTGGATTTTTGAATCGAGGTGAGAGTGGCGACCTAGGGATAAAATCCGAAATGGGGAAACAGTTTGCTGATTTTAAAAAAAAATTTAGTGGATGAAGGTTTGGACAGATTCTTTCAGTCTACGGTATTTGAGAAATACCTAGATATTGGTGCAAGAAACACTCCGCGATTTCAAATGAAGCTAATGTATCAGCTTCTTCGGCACTGGATTAGGAGTGAAAATGATTTTTGAATAAATTTTTGTGGCATGCTTGTTTGTTTTGGCATGAAAGAATTTGCGGTTGTGACGGGACTAAATTGTCACCTATCACCTCCTCTTACCTCCCAATCTGAGAAGGTCAAGAGGAGATACAACAGAATTGTGAATGCAATGCAGCAGAAGAAACATTGCAAATCAAAGGAGATGTTTGACTTGTTGAAGTCAAGTAATGTTAAAAAGAGTGTGAAGAAGTCCCTGTGTTTGGTATATTTTGTTCATGAGATTCTCATGGGTAAATATCTAGGGATGAATGCGATGGATTGTTGGTTTAAGCTGTCAGCTGATCGAAAGGCATTCTGTGTCTATCCAAGGGGTCGGGATAGCTATATTCTAACGGTGGCGTATTTGAGGAAGGCTGCCACATCGACAAGAAAGTCCTCAAATCTTTATGGTTTTCCATGGGCATTTAAGGTAAATGATTTATTATATTTTTGTTGTAATATTTTTTATATTTATTTATTATGTTAATTAATAATTATTTGTGTCTTTGATTTATTTAGGGTTGAGCTTTTGAAGCTATTCCGCACATAAGGAAAACATTCAAGGAGTTCAACGAAGAAGTATTGTCTCCACGACTGCTTCGATGGTTGGCAGCGCCAAATAATGAAAAAGTTGAGGCGCACGAACTCTTTGATCCACTGGAGGATGAGGTAAGTGATACAACAGTTGTTGTCTTCTCACTTTAACAGTTGTTGTCTTCTCATTTTAACAGTTACTGTAATTTATTAATAGTTATTGTCTTCTCATATTTTAGTATATTTGTTAAGATAATTTTATTTAATTTGTAGATTATTTATTCGTGGCTAATCCCGACAGAAAGTGAGAAGGAGATGGACTTTTGGACGGAATTTGTGCCACTTTAACAAAAGGAAGAAGACTCGAGGATTTTGAAGTTGGTGACAGATTTGGCCGACGTAACGACCATCAAAAGAGATTTGTATGTTGATGTTGATGTTGTTGTTGAGGCAGCTGTAGGTGATGTTGCTGGGGCAGGTGTATGTGTTGCTGGGGCAGATATAGATGTTGTTGCTGGAGCAGGTGTAGATCCTGCTGGGACAAGTGTAGATGTTGCTGGTATAGCTGATGCTAGTGTAGATGCTTCTGGTGTAGCTGCTGATGAAGCAGTTATTGGAGAAGAAGCAGTTGTTGGTGATAGAGGAGAATTTTCTCCTCTTGGTGGAGGTGATTTTCGAACTTCATTCACTGTAGGTAGATTTTCAATCATGTAGTTGTTAGGTCTTCTAAAGTACCTTGTGGTAGTTGTACTTGTGAAATTTGCAATGACAGGGCGAATAAGATGATGGAAAAGATAGAGTCAATTGAGCGAACCTTGAATACCTTGATCTCAAAAAGAGGTGTCATTCCATCATCAAGGGTGGTATTGTCGTATACTCATATTCGTGTGCAAAGGAGGTGAAGATAAGTTTCACAAGCAGTCATGAACGCCAAGAAGAGGGCAACAACTGCAAGAGATGAGCAGCAAGCAACAACTGTTAGAGAGGAGCAGCAACTGCTACAGATAAACAACAAGAAATAACTGCTACAGAGGAGTAGCAACCAGCAACATCTATGGAGGAGCAACAACTAGAAGATGGTACGAAAGAGCAGCAACTGATGGGATGATCATGTTTATTAAAAATTCGGATGATGTGTAATTAATGTTTGGATAATGGGTTTATTTAATAGTTGAATAATGAGTTTATTTAATATTTGGATAATGGGTATTTTAATGTTTAGGTAATAGGTATTTTTTGGATGATGGGTATTTTTATGTTTAGGTGATGGGTACACTTTTGGGGGATGTTGATGATGGATAGTTATTTTATGAACGTATATATTTTCTTATTTTCTTATGTTGATAATGGGTTTATATAATGCTTGGATAATGAATTTATTTAATATTTGGAATGTTGACGATGAATATTTTATGCTATAGAAATATCTCCTTTTATAGAAATATCTGTTGTAAAAAGACTCAACAAGTTATCATCTTGCTGGGACTATCCTTATATCTGCTGTGAAATGACTCAGCAAGTCACTTACTTGTTGGGACAAATCTAACATTTGTTGTGAAAATGACTCAGCAAGTCACCATCTTGCTGGGACTATCCTTATATCTACTATGAAATGACTCAACAAGTCACCTACTTGTTGGGACAGTTCTAACATTTGCTGTAAAAAGGCTCAGCAAGTCATCATCTTGTTGGGGCTATCCTTATATCTGCTGTGAAATGACTCAGCAAGTCACCTACTTGTTGGGATAGTTCTAACATTTGTTGTGAAAATGACTCAGCAAGTCACCATCTTGCTGGGCCTATCCTTATATCTGCTGTGAAATGATTCAGCAAGTCACCTACTTATTGGGACAACTTTAATATTTGTTATAAAAAGACTCAGTAAGTCAGCATCTTGCTGGGGCTATCCTTATATATATTGTGAAATGACTCAGAAAGTCATCTACTTGTTGGAAAAGTTCTAACATTTTCTGTGAAAATGACTCAGCAAGTCAACATCTTGTTAGGGCTATCCTTATATCTGCTGTGAAATAACTCAGCAAGTCACTTACTTGTTGGGACAATTCTAACATTTGCTGTGAAAATGACTCAGCAAGTCAGCATCTTGCTGGGGCTATCCTTATATCTGCTGTGAAATGACTCAGCAAGGCAGCTTATATTGAATAATTGCGTATGTAAATATCATATCTAGTGACAAATTGAGTTATGTTATTCCAATTTCAAATTAAAAGCTAGATTCAGTAGTAATCTTATACATTGATGTGGTAATTAGAGAAGTAATACACAATCTATTGAGTAATTGCATATGTAAGTGATGGTGATTAAGTAAATTTATTATTAGTTGGTTGTGTCAATATGTCTTATAATATATGAGGTAGGGTTAGTTCAATGTCGAATGAAATACTAGAATCAGTAATGATCTTATACATTGAGATAGTAATTACACAGGTAATAGGATCATAGTTGTAGATCATACTTATTTTAGTTGATTTTTTCATTGATTAGTTCATTTGATAATGGTTATGGATGAATATAGTGATTTTAGTCCAATTCAACACTAAAAATAAGTCGTTGGTAAATATATTTTTTGAATTTGTTATAGCAAGTTGTCTAGTTGTTGTACTAGTTGTAGCAATTAGTGTAAATTATCTCAGCAAGTTATGCAGTTGTTGATTTTGTTTTAGCATTTGCTTTGAAAATGAGATAGCATTTGCTGTAAATGTAGTAGCAATTGTTGTGATGTAATTAACAATTGCTGAAAAACTCATAGTAATTGCTGGTAAAGTCTGCAGAAATTACTATAAATAATATAGTTATTTCTGTAAATTGTGCAACATTTACTGTAATTATAGTAACATTTGTTGTATGTTCAGTAACAATTGTTATAAATGTAAGTAACAATTGTTGTAAACTGCTGATAGTTTAAAACCTGAAACATTCGATGAAAAATGTATTCAAATAACAATAATACTGATAATATTAAATAACAACAAATATTAATTGT